>JAGVSQ010014827.1:0-10437 GCA_022683975.1 Rhyacophila evoluta
ATTAAGACCAGGTGTGAGGACGGGGCGGGTGGATGGTGGGCACTCTTATTAGTATTAGTGTATAAAAGCTTTTCAAATTGTCGCGGAACACCATTGTTCCCCGGAACATAGTTTGGGAAACCCCGGCTTAAAGAATAGATAGATCAAATTCAGATTCTCGTGAAGCATCCGCAATATGTGACCGAGCCAGATCAAGCGTCGCAGCTTCACTTTATCAGTCGTAAATGGCTGCGTGGTCCATTCTATTATCTTCTCGTTTCGAACGAAGTCACACAACCATATTTCCAGAATCCACTGCAGGCACTTATTTTCAAAGCTTAGAATAAGGTTGGTTTACGCCTTTGTTAGGTTCCGCGTTTCACAACTCTAGAACAGCATTGACAGAGCGCATGCATTGAATATGTGGCATTTGGTGTTTAACTTGTACAGCTTGGAGTCCGAGACATTTCGTATAGAATTGAAGATTTCTCCAGCTTTTTCTACTCGAATAGCGAGCTCATTTTGCGAAATTTATCTAAAACTGTTGAGACTTTTGATGCTTTATCAATCGTTAGTTAGAGGATAATCAGGATCTGCGCAGGCATAGTTGCACATAACGTTCGTCTTTTTCGTATTGATTTTATAATAAAATTATCTCAAAACTTCCGCAATATTACAACAAACCACTCATATTACCAATATTAGTATGTGCTTTACAATAATAACGTAATCCAATCACCATTTCCTGCGTTAAAACTTATTTAGTTTGCAATTAATTCTACGATCAAAAACTTTAAATAGAAGGAATCACTTTATGGCTTCGCGGTGGAATTCTCTAATCTTACAATTAATGAAGTTTCTTCGATAAAATACTAAGAAATTTCTTTTAATTAATCGTTAAGTTAAATGAAGCGATATAATGGATAAAGGGTAGTTATTTTACGTAACAAACTTCTCACGTAGGTTGCCAAAATTTCTTGAATGCTCTCTACTCAGTCGTTAAAATTCACCCCTATTCCTAATACAATGGTCAAATTACTTGGCTTTTATATCTATCTTCTACTCAACTGAAAGGGGATGCAAACATTTTGTTTTCATAATATACTTGTGCTTTTAAATATATAAGTATTTAAAAAATATATTTTCTTCGATGTTCATACTTATCTATAACATTCCACATAATATATGACCATCCAAGCAGTGGCGTAGCTACAAATTCAGGGCCCTAGAGCAAGTAAAATCGTTGCACCCTGTGTAGTTTCTTGTTCTTTTAGCTCTCACGCTACTTTTGATATTTTGTTTCCTTCCAGAAATTGTCATTTCTCGTTTTTTTAGTCACGTTAAGATAAAATATTTCCGCACAGCAGAGGTATCCATATGCTCGAAATATTTATACGGGCGAAACTTTTACGTCATTTAGTAATAAGTTACGTAATGTGACAATTAATAGTTAAATCATATACATGTACAGTAGAGCCTTGATTATCCGCACTATTTGAATATGAGGATAGTGCGGATAATGAAAAAAAAACAACTAAAAATATAGTGTATATATCTACATATTTTGATTGATTTTCCGAATTTTCTATAACCCCAACAATTGTATATAGCATCAGCATTATAAACAAACTTTTCATCGTATCCTCCTTTTTGCAGAAACACATTCAACGTGTCTTTAAAAGTGTTTCCTGAAAGTATATTGACAGGAAGCTCACCTTACTCGCACAAAATCTACAAATGTATTAATAAATTGAAGATTCGAGACGTATTAATGTTAAAAATAAAATATTAAATCCAAGTCGGATAATCGAAAAATCTGATAATTTAGGTGCAGATAATCGAAGTTCTACTGTAATGTGACCAACAGTGACGAAAACAAATATGCGTAACAAATTGCAAATATATTGAACCTTGAGAAAGAATTACGAAAACGTTCTTCAATTAAAGGTTATGTATCCCTTATAATAGGATAGGATTAATATTATTGTGTTAAAATCATATCATTCTATCTACAGAATATGTATTGTCTTTTAACGATGTCTCCTACTGTATACGTGTTTATTTTATTACTAATGCCGCAAAATTACTATTATTTATGTTATTATTGTATTACAAGGCTCTCGCAGCATAGTAAGTTCAGTCTATTGTATGTTTTTATTTGTCAAACACATTTCAATTGTTTCATAATATGTATAAATAATTAGTTTCTAATCACCCTGTCTCTTGCATATAACTCATTATTTACATATTCTTTTAATACCATGTTTGCTCACAAAGTGGAGCGTATAGATCTTCGCATTGTGAAGACGTCATCGACAGATTTTTTTCACGAGAATTGTTTGTCAGACAATTATTATTTCTCAACACAATGGACATCCTGCTCTGCATTTTTGGATATTTTAAAATCCGACAGATGTGAAAATCGAGCTCGCATTCTCTTGTGCTTTATTCTACGCTACTTGGGAGGTTTAGTATCGATATTTTTATTCTTATATAAAATTAACCATGATGAGAATACAATATTTTTTTTTGAATACCTACGAATAATATATATATTATATAATAAATAGTATTTGAGTCTCAAATATTAAATGACAGGTTTTTCAGAGTCGATCAAATCAGGATTGGATATGGACAAAAAGACATTCTGCTAATAAAATAAATACTTTATCTATTCTACCGGCAAACAGAAAGTCATAAAATTATAGGCCCAGAATATTGCGACTTAACTTTTCGATAAATTTTACAACATACCCCTAGTAGAATCATCATAGCCATGTAGATATTTATTTGATGAAATCAAACGTCGCAAAACTATATCTTTCATTACAGTATTATCATTGGCTCGTGTTTCATTCGGTTTAACCCAATAAGACATAATCATAAGCCCTTCTAAGAAAAATATATAACCCTAATTTTCTATCTTAAATTTTACCGATACGATGTTGCCATTTCGAATATTATTTTATTTTTTTATACCATGTTCGCTCCCAACGTCGAGCATATGGATCTACACATTGTGAAGATATCCACCCCGAAAGAGGAGTATATCGATCTCCGCAATGTGAAGACGACTTGACAGATTATTTTTCAGACAGATTCGAATATGCATTACTTATAATATAACACATACATATTATGTCGATTACTGTATTGATGCATACAAATTAAATCATTGTGATCGGTATCATAGACAAAATTGCATAACATAGAGAATATTACACTTTAATTAATAACTAAATAAAATATAAAATAATCTGTAGTTTTCTGTGTTTAATTTATCGGTGTAATAAAATTTATTAAGAACAAAATGGGCCCAATATAAATAATTATAATTACCAACCAGACATGTAAGGCGTAGGCAAAAGCTTCGTGTCTTTAGTAAAACAAGAAGTTGAAAAATAAATAAAAAAACAATTAGCAATATTATTGTATTTCAAATTTTAGCATGAAAAGTACGACGTGTCAACTTAATTGAATGTAAACTTTGGCTCCTTTATAAATATAGTGCTTGATTTCACAATTATTAAATTATCTTTTTTTATTATTTTAGTGTTATCTCAACATGCACGAAGTATTATTTTAAATTCTTATTGCCGAATAGTAAACGAACTATTTTTTTCAATATGAAAGTTGTAAAATAAAAATAAATAATACAAAAAATTTGTTCCTTAAATTTTTATTGCCGAAATGGGCCAATCTTAGTTCATTAATATGAATCAAACAATATATGTAGAGGTAACACGTGTTACAACCTACCTTAATAATTCAATTTCAATTGAAGTATGTATCTTAGTTAATAATAATTATTATGTATTATAAATTCGATTATGTATGTATTCATTTTTGTAGATAAACTTAGCGACAGTGTCATCTACGGCCACTCTATATTGGCTTAGTCTAGACTAGATAACAATGAAGTTAGTAGCGCTACTTAAATGACAGGGCCAATGTCAGTTTCACCAATAGAAGCGAGGCACGAATCTGGTACTAACGTTAAAAACTGACAGGTGGCACAAAATTTTGAATAATACACATATCACTACGTTGTATACTGATAAATATTGTAAATAATTTGAAATCAACGTTCTGTAGTCAATTAAAGTGAAATGAAGATTGTGGCTATATTGTTGATAAATATAATATGTATAAACACTGCCGTGAACGCGCTTTTCGACGACGGAACATGTCATTCATACGCCGGCGGTAATGTTTTTCCTGAAGGAAATAAGAAAATCGACCACAAATTACAATTTACAAAGGCTGTCAGTGAGTACCCAGCATTATTTTTAATGAAGCATTGATTGGTTCAACAAACTTTCGAATCTTTCATACATATTTCTTTGATTTTAGTATCGAAATCGGCACCGGTATGGGAAGCTACAGCTGTCGTGAACGGGGAGTTCACTCAATTATCACTTAGCAGTTTCATAGGAAAATACGTAGTATTTTTCTTCTATCCATTGGACTTGTAAGTTATCAGTTTCTAAAATACCGTTATTCGATTTAACACAAGTTAATTTCTCAGCAGGCGTATTTGTGAAAAGAAACATTTGTGTTTACATTTTTGGAAGGTATGTGGGTAGAGAACACCATTAATTATATGAGCATCGGCTTTATGAAAACGCATGTCTGTACTTATAATCAATTCTTATTCATCGCAAATCATCTATGACACTTACTTATATCTTATTCACAAATATAGAAAAAATGTAATTAACCAGTTTAGATATTATAGGCACGAATTAATATCGTTAGGTAAAATGTGCTCAACATTATGCAGATTGATAGAAACAAGTTTGCATAAAAATAAACTTAAGGAATGATGGCATCATCCACTGACTTGCATTATACCAGTGTGCTGTGGCACAGTAGTATGGCGCAAGATGATACTGGGTGTGCCGTGGCGCATTTCTCCAATATCAATAAAACATTAGAAATACCACTGTAGCAGCAGGATTTCTTCATTTTTTACTCGTAGTGTGCCACGAAATTTTGATAAAAAATATCAAGTGTGCAGTGAAAGATTACGGAGCATTGCTCTATACCCCAGTAGATGCACTTTGATAACTTGAGTATCACTGAACAATATAGCTTCAATCTACAATTTATTTTTATCAAAAATAAACATAATTCGATTCCATGGCAACTAAATGCTGCTTCTCTGCTTGAAAATCCATTATTCTCTTTTCTCTATAATAGAAATACATCTAGTAAAATAAAATTATACACGGATAGTGCTTTCACAGGGACTTCTACAATCACCACGCTAAAGGATATTGAATATTAGATCGGCTTAGTACCAGTCATCTTTAAAAGCTGTCCAAGTGTAAAATTTCTATGTTGAAATATAAAAAAAAGATCTTAAATTTATGGTATAATCATCATTCTTACATACTTCTGGTGCAGTCAAGAATATGGTATTTGAAAAATATACTAAATATAACCGATCTAGATTTTTGTTTTTAAAGGTCAATATATAAACAAGATAACAGTATGTTCAACTTTATGGGCTATAGGTCAATCAAAATATACAGTAAGTATCATTCGGGATACATGGATACATATTTAGTTCATATATTTGATGTTCATAATTTATATTTCAGAAATGCTAATATATTATATAAATTTATCAAATCAAAACGTGGAATAATGTAGCTTCAATAGCTTTTAAATTCTGTAAAAGATAAGAACCTCATATCTTATCTTAAATACCGAATAACATGAATCAATTGAAATTCTTTTCTATATACTACTTAAATGCAATATTTTATCAAAATTATTTGTCGAATAATCGTTATTTCATATTGACAGATTTGTACATTTTTCTACATTTCAAATACCGGAAAGTTTTGATTTCAAATTATACTTTTATTCAAATAGTATATATGGCCCATTGTTTCTAATCAGTGGCTTATAAATAAGAAAAGCTTTATGAAAAATTCTGACAAGATTAAAAATTTTGGATCAAGGCATGGAAGCAAACAATTGATTAGCAAACTAGTTAGTTAATCATAAAATCATTTGATCCTTCCCTGCTGTTTTTGTCCATATTAATTATTTTTTTAATTAAAATAGTGATTTTATAGTATAATGATGTTGTCCTATTTTAATTTCAATGAATTATTTAACATATAAATCAATTAATCATCAGGTAAACGGTTTATAAGTACTGCTATAGTCACTTGTGTAAATATAAAAATTTTACTGATTTATGAGATTCAAACATAAAACATATGACAAACAATTCTGGTAACGCAAACATAGTAATGATTGAAATAATTTTATGTTACTGCTTGTATAATGAATAAATAAACTCATAAAATGTACATACAGACGTCAATAACTAAGTAAAGAAATCAGTTATTTCAAATATGTTAATTGTTGCACTTTATTTCACAATAATGCACTAATCATGTATGAAGGGGATATTTCCAAAGTGAACTTATTCCACTATGCCAAAATGTAAAGGAGAAGATTTTGTATAAAAAAACCATTTAGCATGCATACTGGTAGAAAAATAAATTACATAAGTATCGAAAACAATAATAAACATATTGTGGTTAATTTATACAAAAAATAAGTGTAAAAAATGTTCTCTTTTAAATTTTGATGTAGTGGAATAAGTTCACTTTTCAAATATCCCCCTCATATTATCGTTTATCCAATACCATATTATCTTCTTATTGTAGATCAGCGCACAGTAACTAATAATCGCTATAATAAGAAACTGTCAACATCAGTTCTAATTCCTTTGGATCCCAATCCTGGTGTAATTACTTCTCTTACCTTCATGCAAAAATCATCATTTTCTAAGTTGGCTAAAAAGGTACAAGTAGGGAGTTGGATCTAAATCAAACAAAAAATGTCCATAATATGTGCAGAAAACTTTTCATTCCTATAATTCTGTTTCATATTTTAAATACCAAGTCATGTAACAAAAGTTGTTGTATTGAAAAATCTATATTTAAAGATTACTAAATTTCTTTTTATCATAAAACTTTTCACTACAATAAGAAAATTGATAATAAATATATTTTTTCAGCACATTTGTTTGCCCTACCGAAATCCTGGCATTTTCAGACCGGGTTGATGAATTCCGAAAGCTCAACACTGAAGTAATCGCTTGCTCAGTCGACTCTCACTTCACGCATTTGGCCTGGATCAACACCCCAAGGAAAGAAGGAGGCTTGGGGAAAATACAAATCCCCCTGTTGAGTGATCTCTCTCATGAGATATCCAAAGATTATGGAGTGTTTCTAGAAGATCTCGGCCATACTTTACGAGGGCTGTTTATTATTGATGATAAAGGTGTTTTAAGGCAGATCACAATGAATGATTTGCCTGTTGGAAGATCAGTAGATGAAACTCTTCGGCTTGTACAGGCTTTCCAGTATACTGATAATCATGGGGAAGTTTGCCCGGCTGGATGGAAACCTGGCCAGGATACGGTATGTTCAAATTAGTCTAAATTATACACAAAAACTAAATTTCATTGTATCATTTGATTATATGAATATTATATTGATGAAGATGATATTATAAAATAATCTTAACACTAATGTTAATTCGTTTACGTTATGAGCTCAAATGTATTGATAATCTGTACACTGTAACCATTACTCATGACCTGGGTTTCACCTTTTGATATGTGTAATCTTGTAAAACAATATTGATATTTGAAATAGTTGTGCATTGTTACAATATCCATCAAGCAGCTTGAGTTAATGGTATTAGTCATATAGTTTTTCATATTAGCCCGTAAATAGTAAAGGCACTCTCTTTTATTTGTCCCTTAATACAATATTTAAAATATTAGCATAGCAAAATAGTTGTTTCTAAAATGCCTCCAACACACTATCACTGATTTTTTTTTAGATCATTCCTAATCCAGTGGAGAAGAAGAAGTATTTCGAAAAGATCCGAAACAACTAAGTGATTGCAAAATAAATTCTCTTGCATATCAACACCATCACAATATTCCCAGTGAATTTTTTTGGTAAATTTTTACTGCATAATAATACATGAAGTACCATATTCTTTTGATATAAAATTACTTAAATT
Organism: Rhyacophila evoluta; assembly: GCA_022683975.1. NCBI lineage: Eukaryota > Metazoa > Arthropoda > Insecta > Trichoptera > Rhyacophilidae > Rhyacophila > Rhyacophila evoluta. The sequence continues at coordinate 8,044 of JAGVSQ010014827.1, forward strand.
TTTTCCCAGTGCAAATATACATTATTATTTTATAAGTATGTTTGAGTTTTACTGCCATAACAATCCTACACTCACTCTAACTATACATTTTACATCAACAAATTGCTTTTCATGTGATTTACAAAAATGTATGCATATAATATGCAAGATAGGAAATATATAAAACAAAAGCTCCAAAAACTATTACTTTTTCATATTATTCCACAGTTATTGTTAAGTTCAATAAACCTTTCAAAAATGATAATGTTAAGTTTGATTTCATATCAACCTACATTTATATTTTACAACAAAAGATAAAAAAAACAGTTTTTCTGTAACTAAAAGAATTTAAACACTTGATGATTATATCCATTTGTAGGTGGTAAAATTAAATATATTATTTCTACATTCATATTCATATTATACCGCTAATCAGTCATTGCTGAAGTATTTGTAATTTAATTAAGACACTCTCTGGTTAATATACTTGAATGTTTTGTGTTATGTGATAGTGAAAACATGTTTTTTAGTAGGAGCAAAAAAAATTTAATGCTTAGTAAAAATGCAGCAATTATACAGGATAATCACAATAAATTATCAAATATTTTACACCAAAAATGACAACAGTCTTTTTCATTGGGACCAAATAATACATCCGGCTACTATGCTGCTGCTTGGGCATGCAGGGCTTTAGGTATTAATAAACCATCATAGATAAAATTCATGAATTGGTCCATTTCCCGTCTGGAAGCACTCTATTTCACCACCCATAAGATTTCTGATATATATTTTCAGCATCACATGTCAAATGCTACTAATATCTTTTTTCACTGTCTCAGTATCATAAGCAAATCGAGAAAACCAAAGATCGGATATGGAGATTCCAGTCCTCTCGGTAATTTTTCTTTTCCAGATTTATTGCACCTTTAATGTAACAACTTGATGGTGCCGAAATGTGGAAGAATTTTTGCTTATTTTTAACACAGATATATCAACTTAAATTAAGGCTATTAATTCTTAGTTAAAATTAATTTAATTCACTACGCAGACTTAAAATTACGTATTCCTACTTTTTGTTTATTGAGTTCGGTCTACAGTAGCTTCTTTTTACTTTTTGGACTAGACAGAGTTATAAAGTTAACTCGACGTGGCGTCTTAGGCAATACAGCTGAAGAAGTTGTGGGGACAGAGACTGCGGAACATTTTGGTGGCGATAACTTCACTTCTTTTGATTGGATGGCAGGATCAGCTATTTCTGGTGTACCAGTTTCTGTGCCTTCATAAACCAGTTTTATGTGTTCGGTAGCATCATCTTCTACATTCGAGCTAGCCACTGCAGGAGTGTCACTGATTTTTGAATTAATACCATCTTGTGACCATGCCTCCATTGCTGCTTCATCAATAACCATGACCTTGTCATTTTTCTTTTCTTCAACTTTGTTTTTCTTACCGCTTCCTGGTGTGTCAGTTCCTTTAGCCTTCTTTTTACCCGGTGTACTATCTTTTGATTTCGGTGTCGTTTTGGCTGAAGCAATAGTTTTGAGTTCTTTTTTATTTGGAGTCTTGTATGTTGTGTCAACAACTGCCGTTTCGGCAACACTACCAGTGTCTTCAACAACCTTCTCTTTAACATCTACGATTTCACTCTTATTCAAATCAACATCCATAGGTGTTACTTGGTCAATGTTGACTTTTGATGTAGTTTCTTGTTCTTGGATTATTTCTCCTAATTCGTCAGCTGCAAATTTAATGACAGAACAATATCCATCTGTACTTGAGACAATAAGAATCTGGCCATTGCTTGACCAAGATAAATCCGTAAGTCTGTAATGTAAGAAAATGCCCAAGTATTAGTTTTCTGGAATATACAACAAAACACAAGGTACAAATATCTTTAAAATTTCAAATTATTCACGATGTTTGTGCAATTATTTCTGTATCGAATTAATAGAAATAGTAGCTTGGTAGTGAAAGAATTAGTAGGCATACTACTTTTATTCAAAAAAATAAATATACCCTAAAGCTGAACGCACATTGGATGCGCATTTGTGTCATACGTATAGAGCACGCATACTGGTTGCATTTTGGTCTGATACAATGAGTTACTTTTCGACACTTGCGTCGTGTGAAATGAATAATCTTTTAAGATGTACTTTCATTTCTGCAGAGATTTTTCGCCATAATATGTGTTGATAGTCACATGGGTGATAATTGGAATCACTTGGATCCCATAAAAATTTGTATTTGTGTACCAAATTCATAATTTCGACACCTATTTAATTACATGAAAACACAAAATATGCGTGCGTAAATGCACAACTAATTCACAACCAGTGTGCGAGTTGCCATAGTACTTTAATCCTTACCACTCGAGTGCCGCCACTATGGTGGCACGTCAAAAAAGTCATTTTTTAA
>JAGVSQ010014828.1:0-10437 GCA_022683975.1 Rhyacophila evoluta
ATTAAATGTATACTCTGATAAAAGAAAAATAAATTATAAATACCGATATATTTTACTGTTATTCATCATTAGTTATAATAATTTATAACCGAATAAAAAAACTAAAAAAAATAAAAACCCATAAAGAATTTGAATACAATAATTATTCCTATATAATAATCCAAACAACTTTTAATATGACATACGTTTGCTCTCTTTTCTGATTTTACTATAAATGTAAGGATTGAATTTAAGCCACTCTCCATCATTTGTAGCGTCATTTTTACGTAACAATATGAAGTTTTATGCATATAGCCACTGCAAGTCATAAAAAAACAAGTTAAATTGTTTGTAATAATGTATGAATTCACCAATACACCAGTTCTTGTATATTTCCGAGCACAAAATATTTTTCTTTAATTTATGCATCTCGTTACAGCTTTTGCAGCACATTAAAAACTCGAAAATTTCTCAGTGTGAGTGAGTTCATTCAGCCAATTTCCTCAAGCGCAGTTCGTTGCCAGAATTTGCTACCACCGAAGGGCGTTCTTGTACCAATTCATCATTAGTTACATTGTATGATGTTTACAACCAAAAGTACGGCCACATTTCGGCCACTACGGAGCAAGGAAGGGTACCTTCACAGAATGTTAACGATTGATTGCCGGAAATTCCTGTGATGAAATACGATTTCATCTAATCCAGAGCTACACAAACTTCTTTACTAGAGGGCAGGTTAGAATGAAGATAATCGTTGGGGGAATCACAAAAAATATGTATGTTAGTAGGAACAAGAGAGCACTATGAGCCGACAATTATGAAACATATAATGCAAGTATAATACTATTAGAATTTTAATAATGATGCAGTAACGTATTTAAAATATGTCAGCAAAAATATTGTTCAAATAAAAAATAAAAGTTTTTTTAGTATCAAAATCAAGAGATAAACGCTAAAATAATACAGTTAAAATTCTGGATATAAAATTAATTTTACTAATAAACTCGTAACCCAAAAACAAATAATATAGTTATGTTTATAACTCAATATGTTTTAATGTACAATCTTTTAAAATGGTATAATCATCTCTATCAATCACTAATTATATATTTATTTTTTACAATATTACACAAAAAATAGTTTGTCATTCAACGTAGACGGAAAATATTATTAGAAATAAACACTTTTACCGTATAATAACACGTTCATATAATATATACAGGGAAACAGTTTATAATATAGTATCGCTCCTAAATTGATTAAAAGTGTTTAAAGTTATATTAAAACATAATGCATGCAATTGAGTGATGAAAAATTAGACTGTTTTCCGTATTCACGCTAGATGGCAGTGTTGAAGAATAAGATTAATTTTCAAACTATGACGTCCCACCTTAAATATAGCAATGTTAAAAATCATTTGGACAATACTGAATACCGAATGCATTGAACGATTAGCTGATAATACTACTATATAATTAAAACAAACGCTTCAATGATCCTAGTCGATTGTGGCCAACGTTCAAAACCATCCTCTGACAGTAATATTTCCACATGTTTGTAGCCTATCCTACATGACTCAAATAAATATCCATCACAATATTGTCTATGCTATCTGCGAATTTTGAATTTTTTTTTTTAAATTTAATATACCTCATCGTTAAAATATACTTGGAACCAAATCCGGCTCACGGACTGTAGTTTGGATACTCCTGGTTTAACTGAAGTAAAACTTTTTTTATTGATTTTTATTTAATAAGAGGTCTGCATGTTTTGAATACCAATTCAGAATTCAAAAAAATACAAGACATCTGTTGTTACGTTTATACGTTAGAATACACACGTTTTAATAATACAATTCATTAACCTATTTATATTGTAAGGGAATTACATCTCAAGAAAATAAAAATAAATGGTTAAAGTAGCACTAGACATTGACAACTTTATTTGTTAAGCTACCTAATATTAAAGGCTAATATGTATGGTATAAAATCGATTTAGACCCCAAATTATTATTTTCAGAGTCAATTTATTTAATAATAATCATGTTTATAATAAATATGTGAAAATTATATAATGTAATAATAATAATGTACGGAATTTGAATTTTCAAGATAGGACGAGACCTAATAAAACGAGAAACCACGAAATTCTCTGCAACACTATAAATATTCAACTGATTATTCAGTGAGATCTAAAAAATAGAAAACCTTCGTCCGCCTTTAATCTGTTGAAAATGCTATTTTTCTATTTAATGTATGAAATATAAAATATTTTTTGTTTTTATTTCCAATTTTTTAAATATTAAATAAGATACTGAAAAACAAAAGCATGTGCGAAACATATTTTTTTATTTGAATTATATATTTTTCACAACGCTAGAGCCATCTAATATAAAAACGTGAACTAACGTCACGTTAGAGCAAGTAGAGATCTGTTATTATTGGTAAGTTTCTGAGATATGCCCATCTACGCCTAAAATATTACCATGAAAATTTTAATACGCGTGCGTGCTAAATAGTTTGCCTAACCGTTGGCGTAAATAAGAAATGGAATTTATTTATATTTTTGTTTATTAAATGTACTTATATTTTGTGTGCAAAAATATTTTTTTTTTAATTTTGTCTATTCATGAGAGAGTTCGCATACGTATAATATTTTTTATATATGTGTAGGAATTTAATAAATGTTGTAAATGGACTAAGTAGGAATGTGTATGCTAACATGCATTTTTTCGTGCATTAATATTTTTTAAAGTTCCTTTCTAAAAAATTTGTGAATAACTCCTGCAACTTCAACGTGAACGACCAATCTTAAGGCGGAAGGTGAAATATCATTAATATATTACATTTATATATATATATATGTAGTGCAGGGAAACAATAATCAAACACATTATATCTATTTATGAATACAATACACTTTATTTAAAAAATATACTAACATAAATATAGAGAGCCGGAAAGATTTCAATGTATATTTTGCATATAAGTCAGATATCACTTGAAATCCGAGCCCTATTTTTCACATCAACAATGTAAAATAAATATATAAATATTTTCAAATACTAATAAACATTAATGTAAATTAAAAATGCCAATATTTTTATTGTCGTTTCTATTATTCGTCGTATGTATTTTGCTCCATAAAGCCAGATGTTAATACTAAACAAAATAAACAACCGTTCATGAGTAGTAGAAAGCTACTCAATGTAATAATCGCATGCCTGAAAAGTAGGTTTTATACATCTATGAATTCGACACTATACTTGTGTCTTATGAGAGAATTTTGTTTTTGCTGCGGATGCCTTGATCCTTCAAAGTCGTAAGACTAAATACTTTTCCAGGCCACATTGTTAAAAAATATATTCTGCCGAAAACGGTAGCTCGACGGTCAGTCTCCGATTCGACGAAAGACAAAATGACATCGACATTGCAAACACTCACAACTGTTTTTAACATTTATTTAAAAAATATATTTTTCTAATATTACCGTTTTCTTTATGAAAAATACAAAGGATGTCACTGATAAAATAAAATAAAGATTAGGCAATTATTTCGTTAAAACTTTACTGATTACATCGAAAATAATTTGAAGCACTTAAAATGAACTTGTATGGTCAATTCCATTTATTTGATGTCTTCAATATATCAAATATTTTCTGCTCCTGTTGTAAATCGACGGATAAACATGCGTGCTAGTTAATTGATGTAATCTGAATGATCTTAGACTGAAATTGCACAGTGGCGTGATATATAATATGCATATTAATTTGTATTTACATGAAGAAATTGGATTTAATGGCTAGAGTGAATGGCTAATAATAAATCTTTGTTAAACTGATTGGTTTATAAAAGGTTGTGGTAGAATAGTAGAATTTTCAAGATAGGGTGGGAAAGGCCTAAAATAAACGAGACACCAGATTTTTTGGGAGGAAGTGAAAAAAATTTTAGGGCACGAGAGTGGCGGTATTTTAAAGACTTGCATCATACTGAAAAAATCTAGAAGACGTAATATAAGATATTTTCATTATTAAAAGATACTAAATATTAATCAAAAATTAATAATTACTTTTTGAGAATAATTATTGTACGCAAATTTTCTTATTCAATTATGTTGTTTTTATAATCATTTTGTGAAATGATTTGAAAGCTAATTTTTCCCATACTAGCGAGGAAAGACACGCCAACTCTAGATGGAAATTTATGATAAAATGTGAATATCGTCTACGTATTATTACGCTTACCTCCTATATACGCTCACATTATTGCATTTGTCTGGAGCTGGATTACCAAATAATTTAAAATGGAATATGATATAAGAACGATTTATCTTATTAAATGTTTGTTTACTTTTATTTATACAGGAAAAAAATACGTTAAATAAAAACGTTCAAATATTGTATAGGGGTGTTTGCAGATTCATTGTCGAAATAAATAAATAAATAACGTTGTCGGTTAAGAGGTTTGAGGGTAGTGAGGAGGAGGGGAGGGAATCTGTACAGGTGCTTCGAGTGACAAAAACAATGGGAAGTTGTCAGGCCCGCATCAGGTTATATACTTCACATTCCAACTATATTTACTATAAATTTTCACATCGCAAGCAAGATAATTAATAAATTATTTTATAATTATTGTATACGGCTTATTGTGCATGGATAATGAAAAATATATTGATATGACATATGTATATGAAATTCTCTCATTTTTTTCTCATTTTAGGATATTTTTAGTTTTTGGTGCTATTTAGTGACTAGCTTGGACTACTTTCTTAACCTATCCAAGATTACGAGTAGTATACCTATCTACTATAATTCTAATGTAAGATCACATTGTTTCAAAAAAAAAAACTTTATCAATTGAATTGAACGATTTAACTAGAGTTGGAAATAGACTAAATTGTTATTTTACCTAAGTGACGATATCTATCACATCGTACACATTTGTCATTTTCTATTATTTTATTCATTAAATAATATAACACAAATCGATGGTGTGTAACATCGATGCCAAATTATTCGGATATTAAAAATTTTCATTAACAATAGCTGTCCACATGGGCGGTCTCACACTACTCAAATTTGCTATCACAGGTGGCAAATTTTAAAAATTACTCAATTTGCAGAACACAAGTGGATCACTTTAAATTATCAAATGCATCACTCGGTGATCCGCGGGTCATAGATTGCCGATACCTGATATATACTACACAGCCACATGTGACTTTTATCTACGTATTGCAGGTGAATCAGTAGTCTCAATCTAAGTTGCTTCTTTTTTAATCTAATCGGATTCCCTGTAAAGCCACATAGGACTATTAACAGAATCTGTTTGGCGAATCTTTAATATGCTACGTGCAAAGATGCTAGAATTGGCTAACCACAAACAAATCAAGAGGAGGAAAAAATATGATGTTTTGTTTATTCTTTTATTTATCAAAAGTTGTGTGTCTTAGGTGATAAAAGGCAAAAATTAATTTTATTTAATCAAATATTATACACCCAGTTTAGTTCGGCTCTGTATGAAGCAGTCCGCAAAACGTCTCTTCATCTCGCCAGACAATCAGAAACGAGTATTTAGTAATGTGAGCTAGTTTGGATTTTTGGAGACCGTATTTCTTACAATGGCAAAAAGCGTTTTATTTCCGAGTATTCCATCATTTTTTATTGACAAACGAATCTTTCAAAGCGGATCAAAATTATCCATTCATAAAATATAATGTGATGCCAGTGTAAAAAAAAAAATATACGTATTCAATATCATGAAAAAAATACGATAATCAACTGTATAATTTTATACAATGGTTACGTTTTGGCAGGTTTTAATTTATTGCTTATTAAACTTTAGAACAGCTGCCTATTATTATTTTAGCAGTTTTACTAAACTTCCCTGCGGAAATATTTATTTTTTGTATCATTAAACCGTTCGATATTGTTTTGCAGGACAAAATTAAATATCACAGCTGATAATATTTTCATTTACGTGATAACGTTTTTATTCGAGGAGAATAAAATTGACCATGCAAATGTTTTTTTCACGTTTTTATTTGAATGGCGTCAAAACTATTCATCTATAACTATATAAACCATCTTAATGATTTCTGATATCAAAATATTATATTTTGAAGTACCCGACTGGCACATAACATAAATCTATTTACACACATCAATTGCGAAAGATTCTATCCCGCATTGTTTTCTTCCTTTATAACGCAAATTTTAATCATTTGAAACATAACATAATGGTATTTGCTTAAGATTTATTTGCGGTAAATTAACAGAACTTGATTCAACTTGCACTACTCTATTATTTGAAAATCGTTAATATTCGGAAAAACTCGTAAAAGCTCGAAATCAGGCAAAATATTGTCAATGGTATTTGGGCGAAATTTTGTAAATACATGATTGATTAAATGATTATAAAAAATATGTTGAATATTTGACAAGTTCGGCGTTTTATTGTCAATTATGTGAAGTCATTTTGAAATGCAGAATTGTAACGTAATATTTTCAAGTTTTTGCTATTAAGTTTACTTTTAAATTTATTTAGCAAAAAAATACTTTCAATAATACATATCATGTAACGCAGAATACACCTTAAATATGTTAAATAATATATTTTAGAAATGAGGTGATTCCAAAACAGGATAATTCAATGTATCAAATTTAAAATTTTGAAATTGTTTGTTTTGAAAAGTTACAGTAACAGTCTCTTTTTACTATCATTAAAATAGTTATCCATTATATATTCATACTTTATACTGGCATACATCTTGTGTCAATAAGTTTTTACTTTGTTACATTATGGTATATTATTAACAACTGCAATTTCAAGCATGTATTTAAAACAAAACATTTAAAATTTAATACAATTCCCATGTCGTTGTGAAATTCTCGACTCATTTTATATGCCATGAACTTGGCTTTTGTATTGTAATTTTCATACTTTAAACGAAACAAAAGAGCGCTAGATAATATGAATAAATAAACTTACTTTTCTATATGAATGGTTACATAATTATTTGTATGATCTTATCATTAACATTATTAGCAAGCACACAGTTGAAGCGAGCTTAAATTAACATTATAGCGGCAATTTAATTATCATTCCCTATAATATGAATGAACGTGAATTATAACATTACAGTTAGTTACTGGCTGCTGAATAAAAACAACGCTTTTTATATTTCAGCATTCCGAAACGATAAATATTTAATGAGAAAATGAAGTAGAGACAATGGTTTTAATTTTAATTTACAATATATATTATTGTATAACATATCTGCGCCGAGAGTAAAGCATTTGGATCAAAGTGAAAAAAACCACTCCAGCAATGGATTATGTCTGAGCATTGTGAAACTTATTTCAATATATCTTTCATGATATAGCAAAAAACATTTAATAAAAACATAATCAAAGGATCGAGATTTCTTATTCCACATGTCTTGTGCGCTATGAAAATGGAGCTTAAATTTAAATAGAACAGAAGAAGTATATATATTTCATTAGAAATATTGCGCATTACTATCGGGTAATATGACTATTATTGGTAATTTATCGACTTTTTATAGATACATTATTCTTAGTTTTAATTTGATTTGATTTGATTTAACTATTATCTAATATATTACAGTATTATAAAAATGTACTATTTTAAAAAATAATTTAATCGTTCATTTTAAAAAAATATTGAAATGTTATTTTCTCTTAAAGCTTACTTTACAAAGAAAATACGTAGAAATAATGAATATAGCTTTAAAACTGTAGCTTGATTTCAACAGAATAATCCTTAATCAGGTCCATGTAAGCAGCTATCGTATGACGCCGTCTATTTGTGCTTTTATCGAATATCCGAAGAATCAGCGGCCTTTACACCGTACAAGCACTGCAGAAATAGCGACAATTTCAAATTAAAACGGAAGATTTAATTGTCAGCACGCGATATATTTTGTGACCGAGACAGAGAGCCCAATTACTGTAACAGAAGATTCTCAGATATATGACCAATGTTGTCCATATCTCTCGTTGCCTATTTTGGAATTAGAGATTCATTATATTAATTCGTTCTTTCCATATACGACCATTACTTTCTAAGATGTCTTCGATTGCAGTTACATCTTTATTTATTTCATAACCACATGCTAAATTAAGCATTTGGACAAAGTGCATCTTAAAAATGCCCTCATTTAACGGCAGTCTTGTATTTTTCTAAAAATAATAAATAGAAACGTATTTCGTTGAATCAGCAAATAAATTAAAAATACCATCATCGTCTTGCATCTTTGCATTGAATGAAAGTTTCTATCATATTAGCGAGACCTTTCTTAGGCTCGTGCATTGCTTTACCAGATAATTTCACAGAAATCAAGTATATTTTAAATTTTAAAAACCTTTCAGATATTTTGCACCATTAAATTAATAAGTTTGTTTATCGATTATCTTTTTCTGAGCTATATGCCCTTTTCTTTGGGATTTGAGATGAAATTAATTTGCATAATCTGTTTTTAACATAAATCAGTAATCCTTGTATGGTATAATATAGGATTATGCAAACGTAATAAATTAATTAAAAATAATTACTGTAGCCATGAGTAATTGTTTATACTCAAATTCTTTCGCGTACGTTTATAAAACAAACAAGTTAAGTGCACGCTGAAAATACGTATCTAATTGGACACTTGTTGGATTGATTGCTGTCTTTTATACTTCTTGGGGGAAATACCGACTGCCTTTAGAGTTATTGACTTTACATACTATAGGAATGATTTGAACTTTAAAAAATGTAAGTTTTAATTCGTATTTTATCATCTATAATAATATAACAGTTATATATATAATAATATAATATACTAGTGAATAGCTAGTGGTTTTAAAAAAAAAATCTCTCTTGTGTATTTAATTTTTTTCACTTTAAATATAGTTATAATATTTTTTTGCATATTTTTTTGGCGTAGTGTTACCTAAATAACAGTTTTTAAAGAACTAATCTAATTTTTCCAGTGATATACGTCATATAATCTATCAATATCGATATTTCCGGTGTTGCAAAGAATTTTTCAGAAAATTTACAAAGCAGTTTCATAAATCATAATCAAGAATAATGAATTTTTAGTTTAAAGGTATTTTTTATTTTTATTTATCACACCCGGTTCAAAAGTAGAGCATATGAATTTCTACAGTGTGATGATGACAACTCCAAAAATGGAGTATTTGAAACTTCGTTTGTCAAAGTTTATTTTGACAGTTTTTTTTAAATTGATTGTTGGCCAATTGCTAAATTCATTAAATATCCAGCATTATGCAGCAAAATTTTTAAAAGTCTTGCAAATGTAAAAATCTTTGGCTTCGAAACACGGATGCAAAACTCTCAGTATTTCTACTAATTGTTAATACAAGTGTCAAAACTTAAAAAAATAGATATAATTAATGGTAAATGAACTACTTCCAGTCATATAAACAAAAACAAAACAAAACAGGGAAGAATGAGAGTTTGTGAAGCATTGATCAATTTTTATGTATGTGATGTATTAAAAGAAAAATATATAACTAAATTTTCTCTTTAGTTATCAGCGTATTTTAATGTAGATATTTTAATGACGACATTAAAATGAATTCCATACCGTTACTCAATTATTAATATGATTCTTAATGCTTACTATTTATTATAACTGATGTATTTCCGGCTTGACTTCGAGTTAATGTGACGAAAATAGATTGAAAGTGACTGGCTGTAGTTATGGTTGGCTTATGTTTTAGAATAATATTATGTTTTTTTTATAAAATATAAACAAACTAAAAAGACTCCTCAATAAAAAATATGGACTTAACTTATAAAATAACTCGTGCTGAAATTCAATTAAGGCTTTTAAATCGTATAAGGAGGACTTCCAGAAAGGTCTTGTTGTAAAATTTAACGACAATCACCTTTCTAGGGCGAGAGGTTCCGACAGATCCTATCTTTTATCGTTTATGTTTTCAGGAGGTTGATCGTTATATTTTTGATCATTTAAGGTAAGATAAAATGCGTAATTATCATCTTAACACAATTAAAGACTTTAATTGAAAGCTTTTATTAAAAAAAACATAATTTATAAAACTTCGCATTTTGGTTACATCGGGTTCTATTGGTAAACTAATATTTTGGTTCACAAATTCGATAAAAAACTTGAATATACTTGGGTTTTTGTCTATACCGTCCGCCTAGTTCAGGGATGGCGAACCTATGGCACGCGAGACGATTTTACATGGCACGCGAATGAAGAGAGAAAAATATAAGTGATTAGAAAAAATTCAAAAAAGTTTTAGAAATAGTATAAAAAAATTCAAAAAATTATTTAAATAGCCATGTGTTTTTTTTTCGTTCATCAATAGTTTCACAAGGGACGGAAACAAAAGATATGATAGAAAATTCTGGCAGACAGTTTCAAAATTGGTGGACTGAAATGTACGGTGATGACCAGAAA
>JAGVSQ010014829.1:0-10437 GCA_022683975.1 Rhyacophila evoluta
ATACTTAATTTACGTAATTATAGTAAAGGTAGATTTTTATTTCAATGATACCTACTTATGTGACTGGCCGATTCAGAATAAATGGGTAAAACTGTTTATAGGAATAATTGCAACATTGATATATGAAAATGACATATATTTCCCATTTTCATGTTGTAATAAAATCATAATATTCCATTATGTTATATTCAGGAGAGATAATGCTGAACACGGAAATTGAATTAAAACTATTGATAACGTAACGATCAATGATTATAAAGAAAATAGCGGAAAATGAAAACATTGTATAAACATAACAACATATTTGACTGAAAGATCATTAATACATTATTCAACTGAATTATATTAACAATTTTACACTAAATTTTTGTAATTATAATATATGCATTAAAATCTATATCTTTGATTTATAAAATGAAATAAGCTAAGCTGGTTAGATTTTTCATTGGGCATTCATTGTATGAGTATAAGCCGCGTCCAAGGTTGTGTCTGTATTTTAAATCATTTTTTCTTATTTCAGGTTTCAGGCTTTTCTTATTAAAGCTCAGTATACGATTTTTTTGAACTGTTGAAATATTCCACGGTATGCTTTTATAAAAATGGACAGGGCCGCACCGTATTAATGTACAGATTGTGCACCGAGCAAGTGCGCCTATATATGACGAGCGTTTTTTGTATAAAAAAATAAGTTGGCCAGTATTATCCATGTAGAATGATATAAATTTAATTAAAACAAATACAATATAATTTAAAATAGGCTAGAAAGTTTGTATGTTCTAAATAAGTGAACATAGAAATTTCAAAAACTTTGGCACAAGGGCGCCTCCTTTCTATGGCGCGGCACTGAATGCATCATACACCCGGTCGATGATTATTTGACTAAGAATTAGTCAGGAAAATATGTTTTACCTCGAAGGTCAGGTTGCTATGCGCGTGTGCACTTGCGAATCGTTTCCTATCAGAGGTCGCTGGTTCAAGTCGCTTAACTACGTGAAAATCAACATGGTTATAATGTGTATTTAAATTAAACTCTTCTCTAAATTAGACTCTTCTTAAATTAAATACCAAATCAGTTAAGTTTTCAAAATATCATACAGTTGTTTATATAATATATATTACAACATAGAGAGATTTAAGCAAACCGGAATTCTAATTATATAAATATGAATATGAATATGAAGACGAGGATTTTATTTAATTGTAGGTAGATTGATTCATTTAGATTTTAGAATATTATAATTTAACAATTACACTACAACAAATTAATAAGTTGTGACTTTGAATACCAAAGCTGTATTTTGATGTATTTAATTACAGTGTACTCCCGATTATCTGTGCTAATACGGGGAAAGAAGGGATTGAATTATTGAAAAAAAATGGATAGTCAGATTTTTATTTATTTGGTTCTAAATTATCGTCTCTCCGGTAGCACAGTTGGTAGCGTACGCGCCTAGCAATCCGGGGAATGCGGGTTTGATCCCCCATCTGTCGGATGTATAAATCTGAAAATGCAGGACACGCCCATTGGGTTGAGTAATTGTCTGACAAACAGTTCTCGTAAAAAATAATCTGTCAAGACGCCTTTACATTGCGGAGATTCATATACTCCACTTTCGGAGTGGAATCTTCACACTGTGTAGAACTATATACTCCGGGTTAGGAGCGAACATGGTATAAAGAAAATTCTATAATGCAGTTTATCATTTTAAATGTTAAATACTAACTAGGGTATGCATTTTAGTAAATGTCTTTACAATTCTTTACCGAATTAACGGTAAATAAATATAAACTGTATTAAAAATTATTTAGTTTCTCGGTTAATTAATTCTGTGTAACATAACTATTTATTTTTTCATCGAAACGCTACATTTTAGTTTTAGTGTCCCGAAACTATATTACAAATGTTTAAAAACAAAATTTGAAATTGGTTAAAAAATATACTACATTACTTTTCAATCACGGATAATCAACAGCTGAATAATTAAAAGCAAACTGTACAGCCCGTTGAGTAATTTGGTGATAACTAATAATTGCGAAAAACAATGTCTTCTTCTTCATGTTTCAGAGATCTATAAACATTATATAATTACGTGTGACTTTGATTTTATATTGGTAGACAAAACATTAATGATACCCAAAAGCATTGATTAGTATTTGAAATGCATAATAATTATGAAACTAAAAATATTGACAAATACTATTTATACAAAACGTATAAACTGTTTTAATATTATAATTCGATATCGATTATTGAAACGGTGATGTTTTTGTTACTTTGCTAAGAGAACATGGTTTATCACTCATCAAATTGAGTGACAGCTGGTCCTTATCAAACGTCCTTATCAAATCATTAGTATTAATCAAAGTATTGCAGTATCTAACCATTATTTACAAACTCTCTAACCGCTGATAATAATTGTTATAATATTAAACCAACGAATAAGTAAGTGTTAAGTAATGAAGTTATTTTTATGTATAAACGACTACAATTAATATAATGCAAAAGGGTATTTTTTTCTTCTTTTATTATGCCGAATTCGCTTCCAATATGGAGCATATAGCTTATTATACTGTCACCCACCAGTAGCTTGAATTTTTCCAGGCTAACCCTCACCAGACTTGAGTACGTTGTAACCTGAGTCTTGGGTAACTTATATTTACTCTCGGCAAATTCCCGTCAAATGAAGTAAATCGTTTCTCGTAATCAGAACTCATGGGTACGCCAAATTAAGACAAGGTGTAAGGACGGAGTGGGTGAATGGAGGGTAAATTTAAAAGGTTCTGCAAGCATTACTTAATTTCGTCGAATATATTGTGCGGATAGTATCCGACGGTCTTCCAGGACGGCCGAACCACATCGGTTGGAAAAGGGACAGATAAAATCGAAGCTTCCGGTAGCATCCGCAGCATATGTCTTAGCCAGATGCAATGGTACTGATGAATTTTAAATTTAACGTAACACAACTCTGCCTCGTATATTTTTTTATAGTGTATTAATAAGCTACTTAATTAAATCTTATAGATTATCTATATGTTTTAATTTATTAACGTTGATTAATTGTATTATAAACATATCTTTCTTAATATATATTATTTATGACAGCCATAAAAATATATTTTTTAATATTTTTAATTGCCATTTTCTATAGTAACCATAGCGACTGATAAACAAATAGCTGTGAAGATACTATATAATAAACAATATCACAATTCAATTCACTCATTAAAATGATAAATAAGTCAATCGATTGTTTGCCAATAAATTTATATTTAAACTATAAATTTTAGAACCCAAACAGCTTCAAACGCTTATAACAAATTAACATCGAACACCGTTTTTACAATCGTGTCCTTTACGAATGCGTAACATATAATTTTCATAATATGAAGACTTATTTTTGTGTAGTTTTTTTTCATAATAATTGAATATTTACCGATCGAATTGAATATCAATTCTTCTTAGTGTTCAGTACGGCGTTTAAATACAGGTACCCATTAAAAATATGTCGATTTGAGGCAACTATGAGACTTGAACCCGTGATCGTTACTGCCTGACGACATTTAGTCGATTGTGTATAGACTTGATTAGAAGCCAGAGATTGAAATAAATTTACAATAAAATGATGAATAAAATAAGTTTGAATTTATCCCCGGGCAATGTGTGTTATAAGTCCCAATGCACATCATTTCAAAACAATATAATCAAATTGAAATTTAAATAACAAAATTGAAAATAAAAGTTAAAAAAAAACCATATCTTGACAGTTCTTAGTTTTCAATATCTGACACATTTCAATTATTGTTAGGTCATTTTTAAAAAAACATATCGCATCATATTTTACTAAAGGTCCAATTTAAATTAATAATAATTTTGCTATCGTAAAAAAACATTGTTTTATCAGTTCGGCCATGTTTACATGAAAATTGTGTTTTTAATTATTTTAAAAGCGATGAATATAGTAATTTTACATTGTAATAAAATATTAATTGCCTTCTCAAAATCCCAGTGCTGTATCCGGTCAATTTAAATATAGACATCACCACCAGAAATGACGGCCCTAAGTAGGATTTAGTTTTCCAACAACATCTCTGGTGATGGTACAATTTACTCCTTTTTAAGCATATACGTATGACAATAGTTGATTACATATTCTTTTCGGCCACCAATAGAAATTTTTCAATAGTTAAATTCTTTATGACGTTAAAAGGTTCACGACGTGGAGCATACTTTGGGAGACTGTTTTTACGAAGACTGGTTGTCAGCAAATACCCATGTATCGTCAATATGTCTATGGTTTAATGTAACTCAATGAATTAATATTAAAGAAATGCATATATTCATGCATATTAATAAAAAAAATACAGTTTTTGAGTTTTGAACCACATTTTTGTATTCACATGTACACGTGTACAAATTATGTGTTAAAGCAAAAATGTGTCAGTGATACAAGAAAATTGTAAAAAATAAAGCTTTACTTTACAAAGTGACTTAAATCCAAAAATCGAGTTACGTGTTTTTGCAATATTGGCGACGATGTATAATATCATGTAGTTTGTAATATGTTCTGCACATTATTTATAATAAATATACGTTTTTTATTCAACTGCAGGACATGAACTCATGATAATTATGTTAAGTAGTGAGCAGTGAATTCGATTGAATTAGAGTTATTAAAATTAAGTCTGACCATGCAGTGCTGATAATTAGTTATTGCATTGTATATAAAAACAGATGCATCCGACGGATAGTGAGGTAAAGTTCATTTCACAACTTGTGCAATAAGAAAAAAAGATATCAGACTGAACACGATGTGATACTGGACATAAATCCTGGATATTATCAGTCTTTTTTATGTCATTGTGAATTTTATCTCTATTATTACACACTATTAATGTTGTTCTATAGTTTAAAAAAATATATGGTTCACCAAATATCATATAAAAATGTATGTCTGTCTGTCACACGATCTTTTCCTAAACAATAAATAGTAAAACGTGAAATATTTACAAATTATTTTGGCTACTATTTTTGATTTTGACTGTGTACGTTTTATTTTTAAAATCATCACTAAAAATTGACAAGATGCTAATCATTTCATGTCTCCCCGGGGGCGTAGTTGGTAGCGTGCGCGCATAGCGATCCGGGGATTACGGTTTTGATTCTCCATCAGTCGGATTTAAAAATATCCAAAAATGTTGAACAGGATGCCCATTGGGTTGAGAAATTGTCTGACAAAAAATTCTCGTGAAAATAATCTGTCAAGACATCTTCACACTGCGGAGATTCATATACTCGTCATTCGGAGTGAATATCTTCAATCTGTGCGGATCCATGTGCTCCAAGTTGGGTGCGAACATGGTATAAAAATATCATATATAGCCGAGTATTCAAATAAGTTTGTAAAAATAGGATGTATAAAATGGATTTGAATAAAAAATTAGTCAAAATATATCCCAAATAAAGCTGGGTAAATTACAGCTAGTATTTTGTAAATTAAAAATCGTTTTTTGTTGTGTATATAATACTGTTTACCAATTTCTAAAGTGCGTAATACTTTTTTAGATTCTTAATAAAAACCTGAACAATGCCAATTGACATAATAAATATGTTTTCCGATATACAGATAAATAATAAATATATTTAACTTTGCATTCTGCCGTGAAAAAAATATATAATAATACTTACGTGATTATTATTTGAACGTCACGGAAAATTATCAAAGGTTATTGAACTAAGCTGTAATTCTTTTGAGTACGATGTTCTCTTCTTTACACTTCGTGTCTTTGTCAGTGTTTGGAAATTGCCGTGTGTATTTCCGATGCGGTCCTGTCGAGCGTCTGTCTCATTGATAAGCGCTATCACATTACAAGAAAAAGATACGACCGGAACCATTTAAAGATATTATGACTTGTTGCCGACAATGAAAGGTCAATTGTGAAGTTCACTCTCTCAATTTAACATTGATTGTAATTAATTGAATATAACTAATTAGTAACATAAAGCATTACGTCACTGACGAAAGCATCAAAAGCTGTCTAGCTGTAAAATAAAACTTAATGCTTTTTAACAAGACTCTATTAAGTCAAAGTGAGTGAAGATAAATCTCAACTCAGACTAAACTAAAAAAGCACAATCAAATTATTAATTAATAAATAAATTAATTCATTATTGTTTCTGCTGTCAATTATATCAGCTGTCTTAGGTGCTGTGTCTTAGTCATTAATTTATAAATAAAACAGTTTACTATTTACTAACCAAGTCGGTTTGACCATTTGTAGGACCGTTCAATTAATTCAATTCGTTTTCACAAAACAGCTTTAAAAATAAATCAAAATCTTTAATCTTGCAAGGCTCGATACTAACAAAAAATATGGTATAGTATATAAATAATATATTTAATAGAAATCACGCACGATTCAGTGCGCGTCAATCAAGTTTTTCGGATGCTGTTCCTGGGATACTTATCGCAATTTTAAGAGCGCATCACGTTCGTTACGCTGTCGTGTACGATAGTATAACAGATGTAGCGGATAGTCATGAGGAAAGTAAGACATAAAATATAATGTAATTAAAACCTTTTTTTTTATACATTCAATTTGCACGAATTTATTTATGGAGTCCATTACTTTACTAATATCGTCCCAAATTTTGACGTATCTATACTGTATATATGCCTCCCCGGTAGCGTAGTTGGTAGCATGCGTGCCTAGAGATTCGGAGAATGCGGGCTCGATTCTCTATCTGTCGGATTTAAAGAAATCCGAAAATGCAGGACTTGGTGCCGATTGGGTGGAGTAATTGTCTGACAAATAATTCTCGTGAAAAATAAATCTGTCAAGACGTCTTCACATTGCAGAGATCCATATACTTATCTTTCGCAATGGATATCCTCACACTGTGTAGATTCATATGCTCCATGTTGAGAGGTATATATTTAAAAAAATACTGTAAATGTGCGTCTGTCTATCGCAAAGATTCTTTCCGATTTCTCCTCTATTTTTAGGTTAATTGTTATACTTTCAACTTTTAATATAATCATTAATGACCAAAAAGAGACTAGGCCATGTTATACAGCCAAGTTTTAAAATAATATGTGTACTAACAGAATGAATAAAGAATGAGTTTGAATCTATCCTAGCCAAATAATAAATAAAGCTAAATATATTATGAAAACTCTGGCCATCCCCTGAAATTATAATTAGTGTAAAATGACTTTGTTTTTTTTATTGTTTGAAAATTAGTCGCAGTTGATATTAGGGAGAAATTTTTTTTGGCAATTATATTCTCACCGACAAAGCTCAAAGCTCCACAATTTGATGCACTTTTTTTTCTACGTAGAGGGTGACATTTTTAATTATTGTGTACGCCTTTATTTTTTATAGTGTGCAACACTGATTGTCCTGGGTATAAGATTTTTTTTACAGTTTTGTTCTGTCTTTCAGTTATTGGCGTATCACAATGAATAGATTTACTTATAATAGAATATTTTTCATGGTTGCATGTTTGTCCTAACTATAAATATACATTACAAATCACTTGATTTTCTAAGCAAATATTTTATAACTTACAAATAATAATCCATTTTTTTAAATAACAAATATAATCAAGAAAATAAAGTTCGATTTATTGATTTTCTATATGAAGTTATACTCGCTTATTTCGCCATAATCCACAACATTTTCACATCGGTCGTTAAAACGTGTATTGTGAAATAGTGAACGTGAAATTTTCTTCAAAATAAAGTGTCCAAGAGTGGCTTCCCAAGTCTTTGATAGGTATGCACTAGTGTCTATGATTAATATTTTGACTAAAACAAAATATGTAATACGAAATTTTGGTCTTAGTTTCAATAATATTTTGCTGAATATTTTACTGAAGATAATATGCGTTCGTGACGCCACAGTATACGCATCGATAATTGTGGAGACGAGGTGGGTGGAGGAGGGGAAAGCGTGTGGCAAAACCATATATGAGGGGTATATTTCCGAAGTGAACTTATTTCACTTTGGCAAAACTTAAAAGAGAAAATGTTGAAAAAGTATATTTTTGTATAAAAAGAATATATATGGTATGTAAACCGGTATAAAAAAACCGTTTAAGAAATATTGAGAACAAAAAAATACTGAATAATATTCTTTATGGTTTTTTTTATATAAGAAGTGTTTGTTTAATGTATTCTAGTTTAAATTTTGGCAAAGTGATTGAATAAGTAAACTTTTAAAATACACTCCTCATATAGAGATGGAAATTTATTAAATTTCGTAAGTCTAAATTTTCTAAAAAAGCTTACAAACGCTTAACAAATTAAGGTTTAAATTATCTAAGTTATAGTATCTTATTTAAGTTATAAAATATTGTTATTGCTTTGATACAATGTCATTTGTCCTAAACTACTGCATACTAAACACTTTTTGTCAGTGGCTTACCCACCTAAATTACCGACTTAATATCAATCAAAAGCATAAAAAGCTCACACCCCCAAAATGATTAATACCGTTTACTGAAAAAAAAGTATCCGAAAGGGTTGATGGAAAATCATCAAATTGCCATGCGACTCTCGCGCTGGATTTTTTCTCACGATTTGTTATTCTGTGTGTGGATAATTTGTTAATTTTAAGAGCATGCGTGTTGCAAAAAAATGTTGCATAAAATGGACAGTTTGATTGATCGCTCAATCACAGTTAATGCCATATAAAAAGTCAAATATTAATATCATAAACAGTTTTTACGTAAAGTGAAAGTTCTGCAAAACTTTCATAATTATCTTACGTGTTGCTTTCGTTGATTGGTAGGATTATAGAACGGTAAGTTCCTAAGTAATTCTCCCTAAAATTTACAGCCTATTTGAAATTTCACAAATTCAAATAAACTATACATCAATAGTGATATGTTAAAACGGCTGCTTTTCAGAGAAAGCTTTAAATATATTTTAGCTTGAATGTAAGCATAAGTAACTCAAATAAAAACACGTCACACTTTATTTTTATTCATTGATAAAGAAAGAACAACTTATAAACGAATGTTAATACTTATAAAAAATACTTATAAAAAATATTATATATCGCCGTGGTTTTGATCGCTACATGTTATACAACCGATACAATAGACAATGAAAGCTGTGAAATTGGATGATAAATTCAGATTAATGCCACTTGCTTCTTGCCATGAATTATATTATTTTAACTTTGAGGCTATTATTGATAATAAAATAAATCTCAGCTATTATTGATTGAAATTTTTTCTTGCTAACCAAGAGGTAAGCGTGTTCGCTTTGGAGTTGGAGATTGTGAGTTTGATTTCTGTACCTGTGGGATTTTAAAAATCAAAATACAAAGGATTACATACTTTTGAAACAATGAATAGAAAATCCGGAAATTCAGATATTCTATTCTCTGGTGTCTGGTGTGGCCATCTTTACGCTTTTGAGATCTATATGCTTTAAGACCGAATATTATATTTATTATGAATTATCGGTAATATTTTGAATTAGAGAAAAAGCT
Organism: Rhyacophila evoluta; assembly: GCA_022683975.1. NCBI lineage: Eukaryota > Metazoa > Arthropoda > Insecta > Trichoptera > Rhyacophilidae > Rhyacophila > Rhyacophila evoluta. Next base: position 9,502 of record JAGVSQ010014829.1, read on the forward strand.
AGACATGATTGAGGGAGTATTAGTTTTTGAATCTATGATGGATGTAACTTATAAAATTTTGTGTATTTGGAAGAAGTTTACGTCAGCCAATGAGTTGAGATTTTAATGTGTACTAAATAAAATAAAACAAACAGTAATTTAAAGTCAGGATAGTCTTTTTGAGTCAGAAGGGAGAGAGTCATAACGTTGCAAGGGTAGCAGGGAATGAGCCTTGAAATGGCCTTGTTTTGGGGTTGATTCTGATTATAGCGGTGTGCTTTAACAGATGCAATGCACCCTTCATAGAGTCAGGAGACATTGCTTCTACAAAACAGAAAGTAACTCTGTTTTTTAATTATTTATAAAATGCATTTTAAATTACAAGTTTAAAATACGATACTTTGTTTGGTAAATATTATTAATTATTAAATGAAGCTTCAATTGCTGCAGAATATCAAATCAAAAAGGAATAAAAATAAAGATAATTATTATATCATTTAATCACACTCACAGTAGTGTTTTTGCTTTTAATCCCCTTAATTATGTGTAGTATTATAAATAAGTCAAACACAGATAATAGAATTCTGCTATGGCTACAAGTATTTTTTATAGATTTGACAGTTGAAAGAACTAGAGTGATTCATTTGTGATTTTTTGTGTATACACGGCATGTCGTATAGTCATGGTTAGTAAAATATTGAAATCATACATGATATTTTCCTAATGATACATCGGCTATTGTCGTGTCTTCTCGGCGTTGTTGATAGACGAGGAGTAATTGAGAACGTAGGAAAAGAGAATGAATATAATATATGTTATTGAACATCATTTTATCCACTTACCGTGAAATATCTTAACCCGATCAGGAGTATGGCCGCATGTGTGCGTCAGTGCGCCGTGTCGCATTAATTTCAAAGCAATTCTTTTATTTTTAAATAAAGTGTTAAAATTTCTTTT
>JAGVSQ010014830.1:0-10436 GCA_022683975.1 Rhyacophila evoluta
ATAATTACACAATACTCTTTTATAGTGCATTGCAACGCATGTCGGGTTCAGCTAGCTTAAAATAAAATATATAAATCTACGAATATTATAACTACGGACATTCAGTTTAAAAGTTCATAATGTTTGTCTATGATTAGTTTTATGTCTGCGCAGTTGTCTTGAGCGCACTTGATATGGAATAATTTAATATATACATTTTAAAAAATCACGTAATAGTTCAAATTGTTTTAAAGAAATGGCGACAATTCTCTTGTCAAACAGTGAAAAATATCACAAATCAACACAACAATCATTTAATCCGGTGCGATATCCGAGTAACGCTTTCCATTATATATTATGGCAGGGCTTAGCAAGAAATTCATCCGACACACCATTGACAAAAATATTAATTAATTTTAAAACTTATCATTTAAGTTTTGTTACTGCTCGAGGTGTACAAAATAAAAGTCGAAAATCACAGGTTACAATCTCACACCTGCATTTTTTTCAATCCGAAGATGCAAAACTGAAAACCCAGTTGGTTGAGCGATTGACTGGCAACGAATTCTCGTAAAATAATCATTCAAAATATGTTTTGTTTAAAATACAAAAATCAAATCTTAAGTTAACATTGCGGCGATCCATATACTCCATATATATGTGTCCATTTGCATACTGTTGATATAGAATACATATACTCCACTTTCAAAGCGGATATGGTAAAACATATACCGACTGTTGAAAGGGAAAAGGACGTCACACTCAATTTTTGAAAATTGCTTTTATACGATAATCATAATGTATTCCACTTAATACACGCTCTTATCAAAAGGGTGTAAGCAGAAAATGTTAAAATGGTGTCAAAATTTAGCTTTTATATTTGAAAAAAGGATAACCTATGAAATTTGCAATCAGAAATAAGGACTGACTATTGGTTTTTCTTAAATGACTTATTAAATAAATATCATATTGAGTAAATTAAACACCAGATTTAGTCTTCATGCACTTCATGGTTGTGTTTATTTAATGTTTTGACTACCCAAAATATCTAAATAAACGTTTTTATGCCCCCTTCAAATTTGTTCTATGAGGGCTATTTTTTTTCCATTTCAACAGTCGATATATATTATACATATAAATCCAAATATATTTACGATTATTAAAACATATTGATATTACAGATCGCACAGTCAAAAAAATAAATCACGGTACAAAATATTTTGTGACTAATTACAAACAGTTCTTCATGTACCATTTAATACTCAATATTTACAACACCGCGTGTCATTTTCATCATAATCACATTTTCACAAAATGTGAAGCATCCAAAATTTAAAGACTTATCGTGATAATTTACTATTCATAAAGATATTTTATCAGGTAATAATCGATTAAGACAAAATTAGATTTATTTCATTTTTGTCGCTACTTGACTTTAAACAAAAACTCAAAAATGATTTACATATTAGTTCAAACTTCAAAAGAATAAGACAAACAGAACCATTAAAAGTAAAAAAATACAGTACAGCCTTTCAAGCGTGTTTTGTAAAATTTAAAAAATCTATACATTTTAAGTAAAAAATAATGTTTATACATGACGATGTATCAAAATAACACTTTGTATTTGACTCCATTTGATCTATAGAAATACTTTTATTTAAATGAGAGTATTTTTTAACATATTTATATATATTAGGGAAATTTATTTTGTGGTTAGAATAATTATGCAATTAATTTTTGTATACCATGTTTTCTTCTAAATTTGAGCATATGTATCTACACTGTGTGAAGACATCCACTCTAAAAGAGAAGTATATAGATCTCCGCAATGTGAAGACGTCTTGACAGATTATTTTTCACGAGAATTGTTTGACAATTATTAAACCCAATCGGCCCCCAGTCCTGCATTTTTGAATTATTAAAATCCAACAGATTCCCCGGACTGCTAGGCGCGCACGCTACCAACTACGCTTCCGGGGAGACTAATTCGACCAAATAAAATTGACCACATGCATCACATTTTCTCGTTGATAAAGATATATATTGAATAAATTATTTGAGTAGTGTAAATATGATTTTTCTCATCGAGGTCGCTTGGCATTATTAATAATTTAATGTGGCTCTACGCCAAATTAATTTGAACACCCCTTTTTTATAACACAAACCATATTCTAACGGCTATCCATTATCGTTCAATCTTTTACGAAGTAATCAATTTATGAACTACTCAGGGTGAGTAGATACGGGTAGGTATGGCAAGGGGCAAGGCCAAATAGTTGATGGATTAAAGTTCCGAAACGGATGCAGCTTGACTACAATCAATATGCCATTAATGGAAGTAATCTACTTTAATGAGATTTTGTTTTGCAAATTGCTCATAATGAAACCTCTTACATAAATGAGTCAATCTTTGCATGATACATATCATGAACATATTAAACAACGTCGATGTTCTGATTTATCTGGCATTTAGCTTTTAACGTCATGGTCAACTTATTTATTGCTAAAATGACGATACACCATCGTTTTATATCTGCATTAATATGTCTATCAGATAAGCATTATATATTATTAAAAGCTTTATATGATGAATGAAACGTCTTCAAATAACCCTAAAAACTATAGACGCTTTAATACTAAATATGCCCATCACCCACTTGGTCCGTCCTTATCATTGTTCTTATTCAAGTTTATATATTCCAAACTTTACTTCACGAGAATGTCCCTGGAGTAAATATAACTCAAGACTTAGGCTGGCACGCACAAATATGCTGAAGTCAAAAAATAAGTATATATTGTATAATAAGGTGAATAAAAAATGAAAATCTAGAATATTCTTAGAATATATTCTTTGTCACTCCAATGTAATCAATTTATTTATTTTATAGATGTTGTAATATTACAAATTATAAGTTTAATGCATTGATAATACGATATACACATGGTTATAACGAAAATATTAAAAACATACAGTATAGAAAAAGAATATAAATGAATTTAAAAATTTAGATATATACAGAAGGAAGAAGAGAGTGTCCACAAGTAAGTCAGACATATCCTATTCTAATAATGTATATAATAGCATTCAGATGAATGCTATTATATACATTATTATTAGCTTAGATAAGCTCGCGCTTACCTAGGTGGAAGATATCAATATCCGAGGCAATCTCGTTAAACATCACCATTGATCTCCGCATTGGCATGACTACTGGCAGGATATTCCTGCATTTGGGAATGAAAAACAGCTGATGTTCCCGATTTCTTGGGTAGTTATTAAGGACATACATACCAATATTAGGAAGAGCGGCAGAGTTATCAATAAGACCATGCATAAATCGAAAAAAATGCGTTGCCAAATACATATTCCTCCTGTGTTTTAAGCTACAATAAGAAAGCATGCCCAAAATGAAAGCAGTTGGATACAGTTATAGATATTATCCATACACCCGCAGGTAGGTAATAAGCGTATGAGCTTTCATGCCGCATATTGTGGGCTCGAATTCCAAAGCTTCATAACGAAATTTAAAAATTAAAAGATGTAAAACTTTTTGTCTAATACACAAAAGTAATTGACTGATACTCGTGAAAAAAATCAATTCAGACGTCTTCGCGTTGTTTAGATCTATATGTTCCACTTTCGGAATATACATAAATATGTAAAACATATGTTTTCAACATAATATAGGCACTGACAGAGTCTCCGGCAAGGGGAATATTATTTAATGTCCTAATTTTATTTGTTTGATCTGAATCTAAAATATGTTTATAAAATGAGTGCTACCTCAACTAGATATCAGTCTGGACCATAATAGCCTGTTTTATAGTCAGTAATTAAATTTTTCGCTTAGGAAAACTTCATCATAGTAAAAATAAAACGATCAACCAAGTCAAGAAACGATAAAGAAATAAAAAAAATTGGATATATATATTAAAAAACATTGCAAATTAAAAATATTGACTAGATAAAACAATACTATCAAATCTGTTTACGTGAATATATAAAATACTTTATTTACGATGTTAATCCACTTGTCATACAAAGGTTACATAAACTTTTTTGGCAATATACAACATAAAAAAGCTTGGAAACATATAATTCATACGTAGATATTCTGTTATCAAGGCAAACATTTGTGCGCCGATGCAAGAAAGAGCGAAAAATGACTTACTTTGGAAATGAAAGCTCAGTTCGACAGTATCTTATACAACCTCCTTCGGCAAACACCGCGTCAAAAACTTCTCACTTTGTTTACGAGCCTTCGCGAGCTTACAAAGGAGTGAATAACCTTGTTGACTTTCACACATATGGGGTAAGTTATGTTTGATTAAAGATAAATATATATTTTTAATTCCCCTACTTAAATATACAAAATCAAATAAAATGATTGACGTTATTCGAATAAGAAATAAGAAGCACATTTTTCAAGTTTTAAAAATTTAAAGCTCACTACGTTCCAACTATTTGCTTTGTCCTACAACTTTTCACAGCTCAAATTCTACCAACATGTTTTTTTTTAAAACTTAAAAAATATTATCTTATATCAAATATGTTTATTCCGTAAGTAGAGCATATCAATCTTCACATCTCACGAAGATATCCGCTTCGAAATTAGAGTGTATGTATCTCCGCAATGTGAAGACATGTTTTGATATTCGGGTTTACTTTTTTTAATCCGACAGATGTGGGAATTAAGCCTGCATTCTCCGTATTGCGAGGCACACACGCTAATCTATACCAGGGAGACAATATCTTTAAATCATAAATACCAATAAACATATACAATATATATTATTAAAACACTCACTTTTTAATACTAAACTTTTACTTGTTTTGCGAAAAAAATTTACTATTCAATTATTGAATTAAATCAATGTAACATAATGGATAATTTTCAGACATTCTTCAAACACACATGTCATATAAGTGAAAATGAAAATCAACCCATTTACGCATATATAATCAATCATAAAAAAATCTCATAAATTATTCACGTTTTTGTTTGTTTTTGTGAATAATTTTTTTTCTCATAGGGAAATTATTGTACTTAAAAACATTTATAGTAGTCAGATTTAGCGTATTTTTGTAGAGAATTTATTCCCTCGGCCACCTTCTTTCCTATCACGTCGTTAATATTATTAAAATAGTTGAACTTTAATAAATAGTGTATGGAAATATCACACCAATTATAGTAACTAAATTTAAAAGTGTTACTTAGGGATTTATAAACTAAATAAATACCATTGTTATAATTCTAAGGAATCAAAACATATGGACTCTTACATTTTAGAGCTTTTACGGTGAAAAAAAATTGTATAGATTTTTAATGAAATTAATTATTAATACTTTCACAACGATTGTCTTTTTTTAAATTATTTTTTTAAATTTATACGTAGCTTCGAAATCAATTATAATTACAAAATAGTATCTGACATTGACAATTTCATTGTACAATGATTATTCTTAATTTAAATTAACATTTTCGTTATTAGAAGGAAATAAATGAAAGTGATCCCTCGAGACATCACACACTTCTTTCAATAATTAACTCTAATAGACTAATCACAATTAAATATAATATTGTTTTATTTTAATTCAAAATAAAGCACAAAGAAAAAATTAGAACAAAACTACTTCTTAGAAAGATCCAACGCTCCCCAACGTCAAGTGTCAAATATGACTGAGAGTGAAGATTTTTTTACATCAATAAAATTGCACTATTTTCAAATGATACGCTGTCAAAACTACCAGTGTATTGCCGTATTTATTAATTTCGATAAATAAATGTTAACCTTCAAATTGATAAGAATCACCTCGGCTATAGTCATTATTAATAAGTAATACAACAACATAAATAAACAAATGTAAATTAAATAAACGACCATAAATAATACAATACAAGCATCAAAAATCATTTTAAAAATAGAATAAATATAATTTGAATATGTCTTCAGTGTTAGGTGTTAAAAAAACTTTTGACTGCCTCTATTAATATTCTAGAAAATTTATGTTTATTACTTTGAAATAATAAATTTAAAATTGATTTCAATTCACTTATCACCGTTCTAACATTGTAAAGGTGAGCGAACTTTCACTTTGAGTGAGCTCTCTGCACTTAAGCTATGTATTATTCATTCAATAATTCAAAAACATGGATCGTTAGATTTCAATTTACTTTTTTAATCTATTTTATATTTAACCTTCAAATATAAAAATACAGTACTCTATAACTTTCTTCGCAGACCAGTAAATTTGTATTGAGACCATTTTTCAAGACGCCTAAAAAATCGCATAAAACATACGTACACATACAAATATTTTTGTATAGTGGACTACTTTTTTTTTAAATTAAGCTATTAAGTTCTCACTCGGTTGCGTTTTCTCTATTACTGTCTATATTGTACACATTTTTTAAATCACCTTAGCATATATTTTTAATTATTTAAATTCAAAATAAATCTAGAGTTAACATTTAACTCTTAATTGAAATAGTTATCAATACTAAATATGTTAATACGCATTAAATAATATGAAGCATTTTTTTTAAAACCATCTTCCCTTTAACGACATTGCAAACATCGTAAAATACAAAAATTGATAATTATTGAATTCGTTTTATGAGTATAAAGATATAAAAAATCATAGACAATTTATGAAGTGGCCAGAAAATTTTATTTATCTATCGAATAATAGAGAAGTATTATATTTTACGTATAAATTTTTGGAGCCGTAAATTATAATTATAGACTTTTCAAAAACGTAAGCTTCAAATCAAATGCAAATTTTCAAACTCAAAAATATGTGTCGTTAAATCAATTTATCTTTGAAGTCTACGTATAAAAAAGGACACTCTATTTTTTTATTGGCACACATTATATTGGTTTATAAATTTAAAGATAAAATTAATATTCGATACATATACGTTTGCTGGGATATTAATTTAAAGGTTGCGTGCCATGTGTCCACCCACTAGTCATAATGTTATAGAATTTTTTATGCATTTATTACTTAATTAATTAATATTATACGTAACATGTCGTCGCTTTAGGGCTAGTTTGTCAAATAGGTGAACCACCTAATATTCAGAAAATGAAAAAAAAAATGTCATTCAAATATTAAACATACAAGTAAATACATGAAGGTATCTGGGCTATTTTTTAAAACTTTATGATATGACTTTGCTCTATTATGGAATATATTATTGTGTATAATATACTATGAAATTAACTAATTAGAAACACTTTTTTTCATCACGCACCGTAGATATTCTATATACCAATCCTGTAACGATGATTTTTTTATTTATATGGCTTAGCTTTATACATTCTTGTAAATATGTGTTTTTTTTTAAGTGTGAAAAATTCATTTAAAAAAAACACAAAATTAAAATATTTTTCACTCTGCCAATAAATAATTATATTAAAATACATCAATATTCTACTAATGGCGTATAGCCTATATTATTGGGTGCATCGAAAAAATTATGTAAATAAACGTATTATTCTTCTATACAAAATCATGTATCTTATAAATAAGAGTGTGACTGCGTGATTATTTGCATACGTTAAATATGCATGACACAATATTTTAATTCAGCTATCCTTAATAGATTTAGCAAATGGCTGACAAATGGATCTATTCATCAAATTTATTACTCTATCTCCATCCCGTTTTAAATACAGTTTACCGATTAGACATCCTAAGCATACGACGAAAACTGCGGATCGCTAGATATCATCTTCATCACTGATTGTTCTTTAGCAATGCATGTATTCTCAATGTCAATTGACTGTTTAATCTACCACCTTCAAAATTATTTTTTTTATAATTACTCCATCGGTAAATATAATTATATTTTGTTTTTACATAGCTTCCCCAGCAGCATATATATTTATACAATGTTCGTTCCCAACATTAAGCATATGGATCGACAAAGTGTAATGACATCCACTACGAAAGAGGAGTATATGAATTTCCGCAATGTGAAGACGTTTTGACAGATTATTTTTTATGAGAATTGTTTTTCAGACAATTACTCAACCCAATAGGCATCCAAAATTCAAGCATATTCTGATTTTTGAGCCCCGACAAACGGGGAACCAAACCCACATTCTCTGCATTGCTAGGCGCGTACGCTACCCACGACGCTACCAAGGAGACAAAAGTTTAGGGATATATTTTTTATACCATTTTCGCTTCGAAATTTAAGTATATAGATCTCCGTAGCATATTTTGGCAAATTGATTTTTAAGAGAATTGTTTGTCAGACAATTACTCAACCCAATGGGCATCTAGATTTGCTTGAATCCGACAGATGTGGGAATCGAACCCCCATTTTCTGGATTGCGTGGCATTCATGCTAACTTCTAAGCTACCAGGAGCTTAGAAATTTTGCATTTATAAATTAACAAATTATATGGCACTAGTTGTAAGTTAATTTATTCAAATTTAAAAAAAATAGATAAATTATCATATTTTCGTTGATTATTAGGTTGACAATGCCGGATTGCAAATTATAATCCATGTGGAAGTTTACAAACTTTTTTACATTTACATATCAATCAATAGTCAAAGAAAGTGATGTTAAGATATTAGTCAGTCTGTGAATTCGCTGTATTACAAAAAGTTCCACAGAATTCAGAATGCATGCGATAAAAAAAACTAATATCCAACATGCGACTAATTTTACTGGAATTGTGGATCAAGGCGTAGTCGAAACGACTAACAAATCTTTCCCGATTGTGATAAACGTATTATAATCTAGAAATGTTTTCAAATGAGTGTTATTTCGTTTATGGCTATTAAGTGTGAATTCTATTATTCACGTGTTGAAAAATACGACATAAAAAATATTTACGTTTTTTGTCATCGAATCAACGAAGATTTTTTTTGATAAAGACTATTATTAAATATAAAAAACGATTTGTGGTAAAAAAAATAGAGTGTACTTAGTATAGAGGATTTAACGAATTTAAACTTTGTTAAATATTGCTACTATTGCATATTGATTTTCAAAAAGTGTTTAGTGAATGTATTAATCTCATAAATTACTAGTTGCATCATGCCAACATTTTTTTAAATGCCCACTCCTAAAGTGAACCATATTTGCCTTCGGAATATAAAATTGACAATTCCATTAATGAAGCATTTATATAAATAAAATGTCAGACTGTTTACCATTATTGGTCATCAATACATTTGACATCCTATCCTGCACTTCCACCACTGAAGCGCAGACGCTGAGCAATCGGGATGACACATTTATTTATTACATGTTGCAACATTACAAATTACAAGTTTAATACGTTAACACGGTATACATACAATTATGACGAAAATATCAAAAGGATATTAAAATATATAAAAAAAAAAGATTTCTTTATTATTCCAGATTATATATTTCTCTGTAGCAACAAAGTAATAATTTTATAAAAATATATATTCAAAATCCATTTTAAAATCTCTCGGCATTCAGTTCATATTATCGTGTATTGTTGAGAGTAAAAACTATTTTGCGTACGTATAAAGGTGACAATATGAACTGACATTTAAAATGTTTTTTTGCGGCAAAACCAGGGTAGACATCTTGTTAGCTGTCATTATACAAAATATATTATGAACAATTTTTTAAATATTCTATGGTCACATCATCTCGATTTTTTCGAATTCTAATTTTAAATTATCTGATATAAAATTGGAATGATATTTTGTGCATAAAAACAAGAGAAAGTCGTGTTTAATGATTGTGATCTTCTATTCAAATGTTAAATGGGAAAGAAGCATAAGAAAGCTTTATATTGTGTTTTAAATTATTAATGTTAAAGAGTAATTACGATTTTACTGGACGGTCACATTTATAAATCTAAAATGACCGCCAATTTCACAATTACGAATTTAAATCAACCAATCAAAGTCACGAAAAAAACATTATAAATTATTCTAAATACAACTTTTAACGGGGATCCAAAAATAACAGTGAGTTTTACATTTTTGGCCAACCTCGCGTTAATAAAATATATCTACGTTGATTCAAAAGATTTCGTCGGCCGATAAGGCGCCAAAGTGGAGCAGAAGTGGTCGGCTTTTGTAGTATAAAACTGACATATCGAACTGTTCCGGCGGGGGTTGTAAAGTAAGAGGGTAGAAACTTGCCAATGTGGGTCAGAGTGGCCACGTTTCTCATGCGCTACCCTTATTTACGCATATTTTATACGACTGTAGAAAGGAGAAGGGACATAACCGAATAAAAAATCCAAATGCAATCAATGAATGAATTAATATCGTGATAAATCCCTGTTTTATCATAGGTGCATGAATTATTATATCGACCGCAGAAAGGAAAAAGTACGTCACTCACACATAACGAATATTGCAGGAGGCACAAAAAATGTACGTTTAATAAATTAATATTTTGACTGATGGTGCTTGATGGAAATTGATTTTAAATTCTAAATTA
>JAGVSQ010014831.1:0-10436 GCA_022683975.1 Rhyacophila evoluta
CGCATTCCCCGGATCGCTAGGTGCGCACGCTACCAACTACGCTACCGGGGAGACTCTTTCTTTCTTACTCGTTTCAAACGGCAGGATTCCAATGTTCTGGAAGACCTTCGAGTATTTTCCATTGGATGGCTACTGGCGTTTGATGATATAAAGTGACAATCGGTTAACAATATTAGCGATTATATGCCACACATAGAAAGCGAATTTACCCAAAGAAAAATAAGTGATTTGTACTCGTTCATAAATAAATACTCTGTCTGACCTGGTGATTTGCGAGAAATAATCATATATTATCGCTATCATTTTCACGAATTTCATGGATATTGTTGACAAATCAACAGCAATGATAAAAATTAATACTACAACTATGAAATAACTTTGCGCGCATTTATATGAATTTCAGACTTAATGCTTTGGTGTGAAAATGAGAATTGGTTGGGCTAAAAATTCTTCTGCGGCACGTGATTCAGCCAGGTCGATCATCACAGCTTACTTTGATGAGTGACTTTATGCTTCCACAATAATATCCTAAAATTTATTGATAACTAATTCGTTTCATAAAATTAAAATATTAATATATACCTAATATTATATAAATTAAAACATGAAACATCTTTAGTAGTAATTAAAAAGTCCATACATATCAACAGTTATCAAGAAGTAGTATTTTTATTTAATTATATAGGGTAATATAAATCAAATGTAGGTATTTCCCATATAAATTAATACATGCATAATGGATAATCGTTTCCTTTTTCAGTTCAATATTCAACAAGAAAAAATAGGATGACATTAAAAGATTTATCACAAGTAATAGTTGTTATTTTGAACATTACATAAAATGTTAATTGATTTTTACATCCAGTATATATTAGGTCAGAAAGCGCTTTCAATATTGTTTTATTTATTTATTAATTGACTCAATATTTTACTATTTATTATGCCCATTGACAGACTCAATTACGAAATTAACATTTAAAAAGGCGACTACATGTTGTTTTTTTAGTAAGACCATCACTCAGTTAAATTTATACTTTTTATTCTTAATCTATTCATTAAGAATCTACATGTTTTTGTAGCACATAATAAATAAACCTATCACGAATCATGATTAAATTATTATATAATATTATGTGCCTAGCGTGATTTACCTAAATTAATAACAAAACTAACAATATATTTAATATGAATTCCTAATATACACGATTATTCTTTATATCGACGTTTATAACAAAACTAATGAATTGTGTCTCGAAGACGGTTCATTTATACAGGCACATATTAGACAAAAATGTGCCCCTTCATAATTTAACGCTGAACAATTACTGACGGTATTCATTTTAATTTTTAGACGTCGTAGATAAATAGATTATATTATTAATCTGAATTGAACTTCGGCATTTTTGGAATACAGGTAATTTCATCCAAATTCTGGTCCTAAATTATACATTATCTTTATGATATGATAAATATACAATCATAGTAAATCTGCCACTACTGCTAATCTGATTAATTCAAATAATTTAGCATATATGCCAATTTGACTCACTTATGCTTTAAAAGTATGATAAGTATTTTACTTTCAAATTCTTTTAGACGTTCTTGTTAATATGTCAAACTTAACAAACTAGAAACACTTGAAAAGGTGGCATCTTATTTTTAAGAAATGCCGAATCAGTCATTACATTACACTTTCCCCGTTACGTATCATCTCCGAAAGTTGAGCATATGGATCTACATAATGTGGAGATTTCCGCTCCGAAATTAGAGTATATAAATCTTCGCAATGTGAAGCTATGTCATCTCAGTTAATTTTTCACCAGAATGGGTTAATAGACGATTGATTCACTCGATGGGTAATCCAGGCATTTTGGAGTCTCAGCTACCGGGAGACTGGGGAATATATTGGTATTAGTTTATAACCGTTATTTTGACAATTGTGTAACAACTTAAATAGTTATAAGCAAATTATATTGAATAATTTAAATATGGTGTTTCAATATAATTGAGGCCTGTCACCATCAAGTGAATGCTTTTGTATTTTCATTTCACATCCATTTGTGAAAATAATGACGAATCAAAATTTTATTAGGCAGTGTTCAAAGCCGAAATCGTATTTCATGGACTGAATCACTCACTGCAGACCTTGCAGTTAATTGGATAGATAAATTCAGTTTATTGGCATGGATAAAACGGTTAATTGACGAAATTTAACGAAATTTCATCACTACTATACGTATATATATAAGTGGTGAGCTGAAATACATTAGCGACTGTTTTGACACTTCAATGAACGAATATCTGGAGCATTAGATAATGATAAATTGCTAAAAATCACATACATGCATGTATAGACTTTATATACCAGTCTTGTAAATTATATTTCACATCTATCCACATTTATATTTAAAATGGATTGTGTTGTATATTTGAAAATACGGTTGAAATCATAGAAAATAATAAAACTAAATTAGTAACCAAAAGAATATTTATAAATTCAATAAATTATGTTAATATATAACTTGGCCGTGGTCGATAACTGCTCTTATGAATCTAAAATACTGCGGTCGAGGCTTTAAGTTTTTAGTATATCGTCGCTGTTGAGGAAATAACCATTAACCCGCAAAACATTTTGCAGAGACAATCGCCTTTGAGGGTTATTTTGTATATTGAAATCAGGGATCTAATGACTGAATTATTTTTCCTTGCTATTAAAAAGTCGATTTTGGTAAGAATGTTAGTTGATGACTATTTCCTTAACAACGACGATATGTATAGAGATGTTGGACGTGGGTCCGAATTTCGGTTGAGCGATTGATTTATTGACAATCGGTAATATAAACAATACTCTCCCAAGATAAATAACCATATTGTGATGATTATGCCAAGGCGAGATTATTAAAAAATATATTGATCGAATTGAAAAAAAGATCTACTGATAAGTTTTTTCTGTGACACACTGTGGTGACGTAGCTATCTTATTTCAATTCAATAAGCTGAAATCTTGGTATTAGTGGTAAATATATTGTTTATGTAAAATATGCGAAAAATTGTATGTGGGTTAAAAATGTTTTTTTTTTTATATCCAAGCCACTAACTATGGGGTAGTTCTTATAACCCATGACATTAAAGAATTATGCTTATTAATTAATATACTTATTAAACAGACTGAATGTTAACCCTATCATTAGTGTGTCAATTTTTATGCACAGACGTTTTTAATACTAAAATCGTTCACTGCTATCAATTCAACTAATACCATAAAATCAATCAAAATCAATATTCCGATTTATAAACAATGCTTTTTTCTATTTCCAAATTACGAACAAAATTAACTGAACAATTGGTAAGAATACATATATAACATTACCACACGTAGCCGCTCCGATTTTGGAATCAGAGAAGCACTTGAGAACGTATTTGAACTCATAGGACTGATCAATATGAAATTCAATGTATTCCTGTGAACAGCAATATAAATAATCTTTGGTTTCTTTACAAATCATAATAATTATACAATGAGTATAAGAGAATTTTTCAATACCAAAGTCAAATTTCTTTCTATTTTGTGATGTTTACGTTTTTTTTCAAGCTTAAAATATAGGTTATAAATGTAATGACTTTCACATATCATTGATATATCTATTTATTATTTATATCAAATGAAATATTAACATATTGTTAAAATGGCTTTGAAAATAAGGCGCACGGACGTACATGTATGTCCATACATCTCCAAGGGTTAACTTAGTTGAATAATGTGTCATTCATCAGATATTTGGTTTTATTTGATAGGTTAGGCTAGGTTATTGAACAATTTGAAACATGTATAATTAATAATTCAATTTTTTAAATTTACGACTGAAAAACAGACCAAATTTATAATAAAAATCTCTTAAGTATGTAGCAAATGCGGTTCTGCTTATTGTGAAATATATAATTTAGTAATTTATCGGTATATAGTATGTTAAATACTCTCATCTCTGGTGTATATTAGATTTATGTATAGACGATTAATATAAAGCGATTTTGACGCGTGCATCTACGTGTTGGCATCGGCATCTGGTTAATCATTAAGCACGCCATCGTGTTCACTTTTAGTCGTAAGTAGGCAAAAAATTACCTATTATGAAGTAAAAAAAAACACGAAAATGTTCCCAACCATTATTACAATTTGACATGCAATGATATTATAATCTCATGAGAAAAAATTGACAGAATCACTCAAAGTCAATGTTACCATATATATATTATATAATAGAAGGCTTAGGTAAATATTTTGGCCATTTTGAAAATTTTAATATGAGAATTGGAACCAAAAAGCTTACGATTTTTGATGGTATTACAAATATTATTTTTTTTTAAACCATGTTCGCTCCCAACGTGGAGCATATGGAAAAAGGAGTATATGGATCTCCGCAATGTGAAGACGACTTGACAGATTATTTTTTTTGGTACAATCATCAAAGGTGTACACGAAGCAATAAAACACATACTAAGAAGATTTTCTTTATAAGAAACGACCACAGGAGACAATCATTTGAAGAGTGCACTATTTATGATTTATTTAGCGGCAGCGTAGTTGGTAGCGTGCGCGCCTATCAATCCAGGGAATGTGGGCCCGATTCCCCATCTGTCGGATTTTAAAAATCCGAAAAATTTAGGATTGATGCCCATTGGGTTAAGTATTTGTCTGAAAAACAATTCTCATGAAAAATATTCTGTCAACACGTATTCGCATTGCGAAGATCCATATACTCCTCTTTTGGGGCGAAAATTGTGTAAATATATAAAATAAGCGTCTTATATTTGTTATTATTATGTGTTGAAAATGCTTTGAGTTAATAATTTGTGATGTTTACAACGCATAAAATTAACAAATAAATGATTTAGTAGTACAAGTAGAAATATTTTGAGGAGTACAATAATTGCTTTACTAGCGTAATTATTATATATGCAGCGTAAGATAGTTGTGCACATAAGCCGTATATTTAAAATTTCTAACCATACATTTTAATATATATTTCGGGGGTGCTGTAATGTTGCAGCTCTATGTACGAGCCGCCACTGATTGTATTAAGAAGTGTACGATGATGGGACAATCGACAAGACCGTTGACTAACTTGTGCAATTAAAATTCAACGTAACAATTATCAGCATAATTTGTCACTGAAAATATATGATAATAGTGGTTTTGACGGATTTTAAACGTTAATTATATTTTAAACGCTCGCGTGCCAAGTTTCGCCCGCTGGCCGAATTGTTCTCGTGACTGAGCAGAATAATCCAACTATCCTGTATAAATAAAGTATGAGATTATTAATAAATGGAATAAGTACAGCAATGGTTCAACATTTATTTGTATTGTAATTTGAAAAAAAACGTATATTAGTTCTATCAACAGCTGGCAATCTTAGCTATGCAACAATTTTGAGGATTTTAAATATATATATATAAACGACGCTCTTTATCACATTATGTAGTTCACCACTAACTAACAACATACTATATCTGAATCAGAAGAATCGATAAATTATGTTTATTGATTAAATGCAAATAAATGAACTGTTTTTATATAGGCCAACGCATGAATTCGCAAAAGCGATTAACGAACAACATGAGTATTAATAGATTTAAAAAAGTATTCAGGTTTACTGAAAGTCATTAATCTTTTTTTAAAGTAATTTACTTAGGCAAATTAGTGACCATAACAGCACGATTTGATTTATTTACTATTTATACATAAAGTCATAATTTAAAATCGTGTAATTTAGCTTCTACGTTTATATAAATAATATATTATTTTTCAGAAACGTCATAGTTATACTCTTCTAACTATATTTAATTAAACGATCATACACATACTTCAATATAATATTATCTCGCTAAAAGCTTACTGAAGGAAAGCTTTACATTATATGATTAAATAGTAGATTAGATTGTAATACATTCTTGAATAAATTGAATTTTCTCTCACAATTGATTCAATAAATATTTTTTTTTGTGCATAGTTAGTTCTAATAACTTTAAAAGAGTTACAAATTTTAATAGTTAGTTCTAATAACTTTAAAAGAGTTACAAATTTTAATATTCTAATTTTACGTTGGCAGTGCGTTTTAGTATCTGTTTTATTTATGATCAGTGATTAGTGTCAGATAATTTCATATTGATGTCGATTATCGATTATCATCTGTTCATTTTGAGCTTTATGTCTTCTCAGCCTTGATTGAAAGCTCCTAGACGAAAGCTTCAGTGCTTTGAACGGATTAAGTTCTAAAATAGTCTTCATTCGAAAGTACCATGCCCGCTTATATTTAGTTTCCAACCCAAGTTTTTAATTTATATCTTAATATACAAATCTGTTTGGTATAAATAGTATCGATTATTTAATATGAAATTTATAAATAATTCGTCATCAAAATCTCGATCATTCGTTTTAATTAATCAATGATTTTTATATTAATACAAGCTTATACATTTTTTATATTACGCGGCAAATAACGATTTATTTCGATGTTTATACATTTGCAATATTTATATAAGTAGAGTTCAAAATTAATTTAATTTGGGATATTACTCAAATACTGTGAGAACTACATTACATTTCAATATATTATGTAGAGTGTTGTTTATTATCTGTAAGTACTCGTTTTTTCCTCTACCACCTACTACATCTCCACAGTCTTTATGCGGACATATATCGTGGCATAAAGAATGTGAAGTGCCTTTTAAAGTACAATAAATGTATAATGAGCAACTTTCCAAAACCTAGGTGGACTATAATGCATATGAGTCTTACTCCAACTATATACTCTTTTTATATCGAGATTTGCTGAGAAGGAATCTTCTGACTTTTTGAAATCTATCAACTAATCATTCGTAGAAATCCATATTGGTCAAACGGACTTCAATAACTCGCCCCTTTCGACCAAACTATCTGGACATTCCCATAAAATGTGAATAGGATCCTATGGCATCCCATCATATACATAGGTAAAGCATCTGCTTGACTAAACCACCAAAAATATACGAAACACATGGAAATTAAAACCGACTTCCATCGAACACCACCAGTCGATAATATTAATATATTTTTTCATTATTTCCTCGCAGTTCATACAGCACGTTTCATTTCCAGTCACGTGACTTACTTTTTCACGTGCATGTGTGGTTGTGCGTCAGTGAACAATTGCTTGCATGTGACCGTGCGTGCAGTCACTTATCCATCGATGACGTGCACTTCCTTCGTCGCTGCTGTAAATTGGCGCGTCCCATTTGCATAACTCCTCGATTTGTATTGGGCGGCCGTCGGCGATCGTCAAGGAACCATCTGTTTTTCTAATCGACGTTTCAGACATACGAAATTATCGAATCGTGCTATATACCCCTTGCTCTGCAACGACCTGATAAATCTTGGATTCATTTTCTACTGATAAATGAATCATATATTACTATTCTTTCTCATTATGGTTGATTTGCTATGTCATAATATTGCAATCGACACTTTATCTAATTTTAATAAATCCCAGTATATAACTTATATCCGTGTCGGTCATCCAAGGAGTGGCGTAGATGCCAGATGTTTTCAAATATTTACCAGACAGTTTCTATAGGCAGGAAACAACTATATATTCTAAATATCCGTGTCTCGACAACTAATGGATAGTATCTTTTGACTCTTATTTTTAGCGTGACGTTAATGTCTTTGCTACACTGAGAGCGACTCGACGACGACGACAGCACGTGACTAAACACAGCGATGGCTGTCTCGCTGTGATTGGTCACAGGCTGTCGTCATCGTGTCGCACTCTGTGTAAGGAAGGCATAAAACTGGCTAAGACACGTATTACGAATGCTTATGAATAAACTTGAAACCTGCTTGTCTCTGTCACCAACTGGTGGGATTCTAGCGTCTTATTACCGTCGGGTATAATCCACAGAACATACTCAACGGGATAAAGGTATCCCCGTATAACCTACGAGGAAACGACGCAACTGGCAGGTGACAGAATCCTGGAAGCGCCATGTGATGACCATGTGCTGCACACGGAAACCGGACATGACAAAGACTATCATTTATCCTTATATAAACACGTATATTGTTAAGCAAACCACAAACTGTAAAGAATCACTTGATAAATTGTTTTTTTACATGCTTAATTCAGCCAAAATTCCACTATATATTGTATATCGACAGTGCCTGATGGAAATTGATTTTAAACTTATTACCATTCATATATTGGCCAATTTCTATAGCAATCGTTAATTTACAACTCGGGACTTATCTTTGTATCTATTAATTATAATTAAAATAAAATAGCAATAACCATCCTCGATGGCCGAGTTGATCAAATCCCAAAGCTGCATATGGTTTTAGTTTTTCTATTTACAGGACTAGGTGTTGACTTGTCTGACAACCAATCCATATGAAAGAGAAACGCAATCCATTCACAAAGCATCTTAAATAAAACAATTGATTCTTGTTCTTATCTGGCCTTTCTGAGGGCTTATTTGATAAAGAGAGTGAGATATTAATCTCCGTTCCTAATTCGCAAACATATTCGATTTAAAACGCTTGAATGGATAAATACGTCAAGGTTTTTATGAGCTAATCCTTTCCCATAAAAGTCTCTTAAAACTTTGTCCTGGAATGTATTTTTTTTCACCAGACAGGTGTTTCACAATAAATTTACGCAAACCCAACCCCAGGTTTGTGCAAATTTATTGCGCGCCATTTGTCGAATTCCGATCGAGGGTCACATTTTGGCTAACCGGGTCTTATTCCTCCTACACAACACCCACAAAACGGCTTGTTGTAGATTAGATTATATTAAAAGGTGGAATATAAAATGTCAATTCACATCCGCTACATTCTTGACAAGTATTTAATGCGAATTTTGATGTTGAAAACTTGTTTTAAACTACATAATATCTGTAAACATCGCCCATTACATGCAATAACGTGACAATTTAAACAGATTTACCAGAATATTGAATTCTGTGGTTTCTATTAACCCATTAACATAGTTAATGAAAGTAATTATATCCATCTTAAATCTCCGAAAGTTCTTCACCGATTGCTTTGAAATTTTGACACAGCATTGCAT
Organism: Rhyacophila evoluta; assembly: GCA_022683975.1. Lineage (NCBI taxonomy): Eukaryota > Metazoa > Arthropoda > Insecta > Trichoptera > Rhyacophilidae > Rhyacophila > Rhyacophila evoluta. Next base: position 9,108 of record JAGVSQ010014831.1, read on the forward strand.
TCGAATACGCGCATGTTTTTATATACCCACTATTATATATATATATCTATATATATTACACCTGTGACAGGTGAAGACATGCATTTTTGAAAAACATCGCCATTTATTTTTAACCAGAGAGAGCCACAGCAACGCGTGGACGGGTACGGGTACAGCTAGTTATAATTAATTTAAAAATCACAAATTCGCAGCGAAAAGTACACAAATAATATTTATTAGTACTTATATACATAAAAATAAAAGAAGAGATTTGAAAATAGGGCGACAAAGCGCACTACCGTACATGTACGTCCATACTCCTCAATGGGTTAAACTCCATTGCTCTATAATATGCGGCGAAATACGGATATTTAACATATTAATAGTTGCTTAATCTATAGAGCGGATATTTGAATATTTATAACTACGCAGTTATTTCGATTCACACGAATCAATATCATGCGTATGTTTATATTATCATTCATGTGTTTGGATAATTCATTTGCATTTTAAATGAAGGAAATATCGATGTCTTCACATTCATTTACGCAAGGCATCTTTCGTTCTAATTTTAGAGTTATAATGTATTAACTATTTAAAATATTAACGTCAATAACAGCAACATTCCTTCTCGATAAAACACTTGAAAAACCTCTCAGAATTCTACAGGATACCAACGAACTAGAACTCGGATGATAAACGCTTGGCCATACATGCACTACTTATTTTAAATTGTAATGGAGAATGAAATAAAAAAAATACTTGACTTGTTTTTAGTATTAAATATTAAGTTGTGATCTAGTTTTGTGTGAGATAAAAGCATAATGTAAATCAATTTCCGTTGGCCGTTCTTTCCTATCCAAATTTGCTATTAAGTTTAATAGTCATTTACAGAATATAGTGATCATTTATATCACCATATGTTCTTACTTGCGTTCTCTTACACATCTTGCAGAATTTTTACACGTAAGTTTTTTGCTAGTAAAGAGTCAGATGGAGTATATTAATTAGCCGACGTATTCCATTCTTGATTCACTTTATGAAGTTATATTAGTACAATGTAACTTCATTATGTCCCTAAGGCTAAATTCACGCTAACAAATTAATACACTTTCGTGTGCATAACCATAAACTTGTCTAAAAATTCACAAATCACAGAAGATAAGATAAGATATATAACATTAAATGAATACTTGATTAGATGTTCAACACAAATGATTAGAATGTACTAATTTCTTCTTAATTTATATAAACTTCTATATCTATGTGTATGAATACTATCCATGGCTTTATCAAACTGCTTTCATTTTGGGCATGCTTTCTTACTGTAGCTTAAAACTGAGGAGGAAT
>JAGVSQ010014832.1:0-10434 GCA_022683975.1 Rhyacophila evoluta
GGACAAACGAACGAACGAACGAACATACATATTTTGACTTTTATATATTAGATTGCGTACAATTTCAAATGCTCTTTTTTCAAATAACAACACAGTTATGCAGTAATCATGTTTTAACACAAAATATCCATGGCGGACAAAAAACGTCTTCCACACAACGTTCCCTCTAAGGTGTGCGCGTGTGCGGCCGCACATCTGTTAAAAATTTCCCGCATACATGTATTGATCCCCCGCACACATTTCAAAGAAAGGAACTTGCAACAATACTCGCCTCTTTTTTTCTTGCACACATAGTTGATGGCCCGCACACTTAAGTTGATGGACCGCACACATCAGTTGCTGGACCGCACACGTCAGTTGATGGCCTGCACACACAACGAAATAATTAGAGGGAGCGTTGCTCAGACACTGTTTTCACTATTAACAAAATTTCATTATTAACATTCATTATTAATTATATCACAGTAATTGCGAACTTTTACAATAATCAAATTTTAAAAATTCGTCAGTTACAAGTTATTTCTCAAGAAAAAATATTTAAAAACTAAAATATTGCAATAGATTTAAATAAACCATGTTAAGAACTAGTTTATTTAAAATAATGCATATCAATTTATTTCAGATTAATTTAAGAGAATTTTCAGTCATTCCTATTTTTCTGAATTGTATGATATTTTTTTATACGACGTTGAGTGTTGTTATGGTTTTCCTATTTCAAATTGTGGAAACTACCCATTACTCGTCCGCACAACTAATAGTCTTTTTTGTGCGGTCTTCCGCGAAACAAATTATCGCACAAACAGAAACTTCACTATATTATCAATCCATTTGTCATCTGTTCACGTATCTACCTAAACCAATCATTTGTTTCTTATAAATTTATTATTTATTCAGTATTAGATATCGCAACGGTTGTGGTTTACCGAGGGTAATAAAGCATTTACTCGTTCGCAGCCTTGATGTCGCACTTTTTTTCGAAATCGCAACGCGTAAAATATGCCGTACGTAAAATAATATGATACGTTCATAGACAACTATTTTTTACGGCGTTACTAGTTAGTACAACTTTTTTACGTGATTCGGCAGATTTCATTCTACAGAAGAATTCCCCGAAAAAAACACAACATATCTCGTTACATTTTTTTATCCCAGTTACTGAATCAAATCAATCTGATTTTAAAACTAATTTAATTTTTCTTTTTTTTCCAGGTATGTTCTCCATCACATCTATTGAATACTCCGTACAATATAGTATACTCCCTTACAGTAAGTAAATTAATAAATGATTATTTGTATTTAAGCGTGCATTTATTTACCAGACGTTTCCTTTTAACTCTGCCAGGTAGTCGTTCTATATTTATTTGGAAAATCACAAGTATTTGTTTTCAAATCGACATGTTTCTTCCGACTGTGTGTTGTATATTAATAACTTCGAATTCCAACAAATTCGATTACGTTTCGTCTAACCTTGCTGGGTTCACATTAATTTCTAAGTTTGCTCTTACAAAACACATTTTACTAATTCTTTTTTACAGTCATAAAGTTCGACCGGATTCAATCACTTTTCTTTAAGTATCTGTTAATAATTCCATCTTTGAGAGTATTCGAAATTTATTCACCGTCACTCAATCTCTCACAGTAATAATTATTCACAGGTCTGTGATTACATATTATTTTTATGGTATAATAAAATTGTAGTTGACTCATATATCATATAAACATGCGTATGCCATCGTTCCACAGCTTTATTAATTTTATTTTTCAATCCGTAGTTCTGACCCCTACGCTCCGGAAGTGCTTAAATAAAACTAATAAATAAATTGAAGAGTCAATTTAAAGACTAATCACAAACGAGATGATAAATTCATAAAACACGCCGTGAATCGACGGCACAGATTATTATGAGCAATAAAAACGAGAGGCCGGTCTTTTTGTCGATAACCCTTCGCGTTCTTAATCTTGCGTTTCCTCTTTAAGGGCACAAATGACGCGTGACGCAGTTGCATTCCGATTCTCTGTTGATATGCTTGAAGAGTTCTCGCTGTGGCCGTACTACACCAAACCATCCAATCATTTTAAATCCGATTCAGTGACGATGATATTTGTTATATTCAGTCGATTAGCCGAACTCGCTTTTTTTTATGAATAATCACTATTCACAAAGGTTGATTTAAATTTAAATTACTTACCTTTTGATTGTTTGTGTTGACTTATATATTTGTATTACTAGTTTTTTACACTCGTATTTCTAAAAATATAAAATAAATTCAATATTGCTACAGATAAAAAAGTTATAAATAACTCATTTCATTTATCGTGAAGAAATTATGATAAATTTATGTGCAAAACTATAATTATAATATAATATGAATCAAGTCTTATATGATGGTCCACAAAAACTATAGGCTATCCTCAGAAACGTTGTCGTACCATGTAATATTAGTTCAATTCTAACGCACAATATGTTCACCAAGAACAAAATCTAACTTTTGACCCTTCCAGGCCAAAGTTGGGCCATATTTTAAACTGTTATTTCTCCCATAATATCTAAACAAGTTTCTTCAAACGTTTTCAAGTGTTATAAAAACACGTGTTGTAACTTCATTTAACTTATGGCGTCATTGATTACTTTTTTCGTTCAATCGTTTGACTTTCGAGTACCAAGACCTGTAGGCTCCATCCACCACGCCCTCACACTGAACCCTAATATCGAGGAATCATCCATTTTATTCATTTTTAATTAATTCTCTTTAATTTCACCACACTTTATTTTCTGTCCAGAAATTAGTCTTCGTTAATGTATATTGTCTTCTGAGACATTCCTGTCGAATAATGTAGATCACTTTATGAAATCCGAACTCCGGGATACACCCGATTTAAGACCAATATGTAAGAACCGATCATATGGATAATATGCACATTTATAAATATTCATGATTCAACAGCTGTTTGGACCGGCTTGAAAAATTCTGAGTATGTAAACACTCTTTTTTACGTATTCACTAATAAAATATATCAATTTATGTTCACGCATCATTTGATATGCTAAGCAATCCGAAGTGAGTCACATCTTGAAATGTCACCTATCCCCCAGTTCAGTGTTGCCAGTAGGTAAAATTATTCAAAGTGTTGACTCAAAGCGTTATTCTTTTTTTTCGAACAATGCTATTCGAAATATAAAATTGTCTCTATTGTATTGAATAGCCATGTGCTTTCTCTAAAATATTCTAAATTTGAATCTTTTTGTGCATGTATGCAGTCCGCCTACATCTGTTTTCATCAAAGGGATTACATTTCGCTTTCGCATTGTTCACATATATTAATATCGCAGACGAAAGTTTTATACGGTTCAGTTCAAACATATTCGAATTGAAAAACTTATATTAATATCCACATTTTTAATCGTCTGGTGATAATAACATCATCATTAGCCGTCGTCAGATTGTGCGGCACAATATACTTTTCTCACTTACCAATAGGTCAAGTGATACAAATTACATGTCGATAGCTAATGCCAACCGCAAAGAGAACCGAATATGTGATTGTCAATAATATTGAAAGTTGGTGTGCTGAGGCAAGAAGTTAAATAATGGCAATGGGGCACACACATGTATGACATTGACAGTCAGTCGCATTGTCAGCATAGAATGAGTTAAATGTTTTTTTTACAGAAATTGAAACGTTTGATTAACTGTGGATTATAAAAACCCAGACTGCAATAGTAATGTAGCAATACATTTAACGACGAATAGTTACTTGTAAGCCTTTCGCTCAACCCCTTTGTTAAAACACGCGCGATTAATTTTATGATCCGATAGGTTTTGAACATGCGACACGATTCAGGAGTTACCCAAACCGGGTGCGTTATCGAGTGAACCATAATAGACTATTCCTAACAAAATGTAGATTTACCAAGTAAACGTAGCAATTTGAATAATGCATTAATAAATTATAACAATTCTACCAATAAAAAAAAACTTATTTAATCAGTATATTTTCGTCGACTATCATAATTGAGGTTTTGGATGGTTTTGCATTAATGTCTCCGCTTGGAAAATTTGTAACATTGTTAAGTGATTCCATGCACCTTACCTTAAACACCATTTAAATTCTAAAATGACTTCATTATTGTGAGAATGCTCTGAAAGCAAAAGTACCACATTAGCAATACAAAATAACTTACTATTGAAAATATATTGTTATGTTAACATTCCGATTATGTTCAATACATCAAATGAATTTATAACATGTATATTTTTTTTAAATTTGGAATTTAACTAGTATAGCCAACGGTGATTACATCGTCATTATTGAAATTCGTTCATATGATACTTATTCATTATGGTTTACATAGTTTTATTAAAATCCAAATGAATATAATACAAATTAACACTATCCATAGTGTACATTGTTGCATAATCAATCAATGCGTTGGAAATTTTAAACCAAAACAATCGTAAACACAGTGCGTAATTTTCGTACTTATTACAGTTTATTGCCAGATTTAAGGCACAAATCCAGAGCGTATCAGATATAAATTTTCGAACAATGAACTAGATTTAAATCTTTACTGCAATATACATTGTATGTCTATATATAGAATATTTAATATCAATATGCTTAAAGGACAATAGAAGTAGTTACGTTTTTATGAAACCATTTCGGGCGTCTACAATTTTGAAAGAAAAAATAATTCATCTTATATTATCTTATAGTAAATTTGACTTCATAATGTTAGTACCTATCAAATTGTTTTTTGAGACCATGGATGGCTGAAAGATAAGCGCGTTTTTTTGTGAAGTGGGTTATGGGTTCGAATCCCACATCCGATAAGTAGTCATCATTATATACTTTTCAAGGTAAGTCTGCATATCGCGAAAATCCATATACTCCATTATTTTTTAGGTTTGACATCTTCATTCTGTTGACTTCTATATACTTCCGGAGCGAACATTGTAAATTAATCTATTAAAATTTTATTGAACCGTTGTAGATTTATCAGAAGCATATTGAATTGTTTAATTGACAATAGTAAGTACCTATTCCATATTAAATTATGTAGTGCTTACTTTTTGATTTTAAATTTCCCACCTAAAACGCGTTCTATATTCAAATTTATATTTCATACCAATCCCGCGTATAGTAAATAAAATACGAAGTCCCAATAGAAATTATCAATACTGCGAGTTATCCATATTCCAAAGACAAACTTTCGCCGCCCACTTCAGAACCGTTGCAAACGCGATTTTGGCGCCTCGCTGCGTTGTTTTATGTATCTACCGACTTATTATGTGAATTATTTTGTTTGTACATTTTTTACCCGCTGCACTTCAGCTTCTTCAACTAGGGGTCGTACCAAATTTAGCACATCGCTGAAATATTTCCCAAAGTCCCTGTAAGATTGAAAAATATTCTAATAATCAGTTTTCACGGAGTTTTCATACTTATTTTCCGTTGGTCAACTTGTTAAATTTATATAAATTCTTTGAAAGCTAAATGATGAGCTATTTTCGTAAGTCATGTCAGCGAAAATGCCAACAACGATCGCGTTGTACACAATCCGTATGGTGGTTTATGAAGTTTGTGTATTCAAAAATAATGCAATGTTTTCTTATCCGAAAGATATATATATTAACGTATCTACCTCTAGAGATCGCACAGACTTGAATCATTTCAAACAAATCTAAAATCACTCAGATTGCTTTCCCGTAAGTATTTTTATATAACCTCTACGGGTGGAATTAAGTTGTCTGTTTAGTTTTATACAATATGATTTTTTATGCAGTTTCAACTGAATTTTAGTTTCACATTTTTGGTACTATTGTACTACATATTAATATATAATATTTAGTATCTTTCCTTGGTTTACAAAAAAAAATATCAACAATGAAGAAACACAAAAGCGAAAAATTGTACGATACATATAGAAAGTTAACATTTTTACCGAGACAACTCTAGATAAGTATCGGTTTGGTAAGAAAATGCAGTTTTCACTGTTCTAGTCGTTAAAGAATTATTTTTAAAAAAGTAACCGCAAGGGCAATCGAAAAAGTTTGAAAACCTTTGAGCCGTTGAATACACACACTCAACCGATGCAGCCCGTCACTAAACTCCAATACAATCGTACTACTTACTTTCATACGCTCTTCAATCCTTACAATGGCGTGTGTTATTACAAATTTTTACCATGATTTTTTTATTTATATTTTAACGCAATTCATTTATAGGAAATGAATAAGCATCGCAGGCAAAAGAAATTAAAAATTAGAAAACTATTTTATTTTTTATTTCATCACTATTCAATCAAGCTACAAATTAGTTTGTATGATTATCATCTCTATCTAATTGTATCACTATTGTACAGTATTTTATGTAAATGTTTTTATCAAATAACTGTATAATTTTATCAGTGACCTCTGTTAACCAATTATTTTGTATCGAACAAACGCTTTTCGTTTTAAAAATGTCAAATTATACCGACTGAGAATTTGAGAAATTATAATGAATTCAATGTATTATATTTTAACCTGCTGTTATTATGTTCGTCCAAACTGTACGAAATTCGCAATGAATAATGAAAAATATACTAGTCCAATAAACGAGAATACTTTAAATATGTATAGTAATATAAAATGCTCTCATTAATGCAATAAATTTTACCATGATAACATCACGAAAGCATTACTGACATTGCTACAAATATTTTTTAAATATTCTCCGTTCGATGGTCTTTTCATCAATCATTAATCTTTTAACTACACTCAATGATGCACTTAGTTTTAAAAGTTTTTTTTTCATTGAAATAATTTTAGTCTTGTCAATTTTAATTATGATACTTCCATTAATACCCCGCCACTGAGTGCGCCCAGCGCTGAGTTGCCTCCTTTAGAGAGGTTGATATAGACATAATATGACAAATGTGAAAATGATATGAACATTTTAATATTATAAATTCGTTATTTAACTCTAAAAGAATCGATATCATATTATTATATCTTCGATTTTCCCGAAGTTTTAATTTTACGGTATTTTTGAAGAATTAAAAAAATATATGTACATGTTTTTAAATAATTAATATTTTTGACTGATGGTGCTTGATGGAAATCCTGATGGAAATGAAGATGCCGAAAGTGATATCACATATTATGGAAGCTTACCAGTTTTAAATAATTTAGAACATGTTTTTAACTTGAAAACTATAGACGTATTATTGATTAAATTTATTGTTTTAATTATTGATTTAAAATATTGTGAAGATTAAAAAATAATTCGAAGACGAATAATAATAGTATGTAAAAATACTTGAGTTTCAAAAATATAAATTATAAACAGTATAATAATTTCGTAAAAGAATATTAAAGCTAAGTTAATAATAAAACAATTTGTAACTTAAGAACATTTATTGAGTGAGTGAAAGAAGTTGGATGGTGCAACCATGTCACAATTAACGATCCATTGAAGATATTTTTTTTTCAAATACAATGTACTCTCTATTATTCGGCCTATTACTGGGAAGAAAGAGCCCGGATCATTGAAAGACACGGATATATTATTAAATCCAAACTATATTAACCGCTTGATGCGTCGCAAAAAAACTCGACACCGTGCTTGACGCGTATTGGGCGAGCCACTGCAACTGTCGCAGTAAACTGGTTCAATATTTAAATGTGGGTAATTTACCATACTTTGGTGAATCGGTGTTGACAAATTTATGTCTCGGTTTTTTTTAACTTGCGTGTATTTAAGCTACTTCTAAAAAAATGGTTTCTCATTTTGTTTTTTTACTTTTTTTGTATTGTATCGTAATTGTTTATACTTCAAGGGTATATTTGAGTCATGAAACAGTTTTCAATAAATATTATTTCAGCATATCGCACGAATAATTCGCAAACCGGATAATTCGCAGCCAGATAATCGAGAGTATACTATATGACAGAGCTGAGCTGCTCTGTAATAATTATATTGAAACTTTCTGCTTGAAATGTACAAAAGTATTTGTTAATACGGAAAGTCGGACATTAATGTTTGAAAACATCTTTATCAAGGCGGATAATGCAACGTCTGACAATTATAAAGTTAGCAAACGTTGAATTTACTTTTCGATTACGTTCGCAGATTCAATTATACATGTTATCATCATGACTTATAATCCTTATCGCTATCTTTGGCAATGTTCGATAATAATCCATCTAGCAAAGACAAACAAAAGTGAATAATTAAATTGTTTTGTGTATCATACGTAGCAACCGATTCCTGTGATATATTTTTGTTTGTATTGGAGAACAGTGTATTAAATATTATAAAATACATCGTTGTTATAAGAAATTACAATTATTTATCTGTTTTACAGCTTATTTTCAAGTCAAAGCGTATAGTTTTAGTAAATTAATCATATGATTAATAATTTTCGCAGACTGTGTTTTTTATAAATATATAATTTCAAAATGGACAATAAGTGATATAACTGACGTGCGTAGTCCATTGATTGATGAAAGTTTTAATTTTTCATATATTTTTGAAGTTTTTGGAGTAAAATTATTAAAATGCGAAGAAGTAAAAGCAATTTGGACAGATCTCATAAACATAGTGATATAATTCGTAATAAAAGTGTGGTAATAAAACATCCCCCTGGTTTTTTATCTGAATTAAAAACAGAAGGTTTAGGCTGCGATTCGTTTCGCACGAGAAGAAAAAATGAAGTAACCAAAACATCAAAGGTAGAAAATGTTAATGTACTCGGGTGTTATTTTCCCGATGTACCAGATACTCCAATTTTGAAAAACAGTCGTGATAGTGCACGTAACTATCAAAATCGAAAATGTGCCAGTTTTGTGCTTTTAAACAACCAAAGCGAGACGTTAAATGTTCCGATAAAGAAAACGTTGGGTTTGAAAGCAACTTTGAACAGGGTTAATAACTTTTTTAGTAAAAAGAACAGTAAAGTATTATGTGGCATGGATGAAGTCAATAAAAATGTCTTAAATGCCAGTAATAAGCCTGATGTTTGTGTTGAAAATACTTCAAATGCTAGTGAAGAAGTGGAATTTGCACAAAACCGACAGTTTCAATCTACGAAAGAGAAATCGATCGAAAAGAAAGAGAGGAAATTTACAAGATCTTGGAGAAAAGGTAATTCATTCTGTGACCGAAGTTCAAGTTATGAATTTTTGCCACACCCTAACGATATGCTGAGTGAAATAAAAGTTGACACCAATAAAGGTTGGCGTAAACGAGAAATAATATATTTTAATGACGAAGATGAAGATGATTTGGCAGTACTGGAAACATTAAGTAAAATTGACATCATTCCGAATCAGAACAGAAAGGGAGAAGAGAAAATGTACCAGAAAATAAATTGCGATAAAGATAATCATGTTATTGTAGACATGAGAAAGCATCCCAGGGAAAAATCTGTTTTTCCAGAAAGTAGCGGGCTAAATGCTGCTTCGGTAGATGTTGAAAGAGTTGTCCAGCAGCTCAGCATCTCAGAATTGAATCACGGCAATGAAGATGTTTATAGAAAACGTGATAATTTGACTCCAATGACTATCGCAGATCAGAGGAAGAAAATTACTGTTTTATTGACCAATTTACCAACGACGAATGTGAGCAGTGAAGAAAATGTCGTTCCAAGTAAAATGAGAAAGGACCATTTTGAATCCATGAATTGGATGCTTTTAAATCAAATGAATAAAACGAAGAGACTTTCAGCCACTTTGGGAACATTACAATCGAGCAGCCGCCTCACGCAAGCCACAGATGTGACGAGTCTTTAATATTTATTATACTCATTTTCTTTATGTATTTCTTCCATAAAAACATCAATCAAATATATAAAAATGTCCTTTCTTTATATCCCGCCCTAATCAAGTGTAACCCAGAAGTCTGACACGAAATGACGACTTACACGATACTTATATAATTAAGTCATAACTGTCCTAGAAAAATTATTTGTGTAAAAATTAGGTTGCTGGGTACGCATAGTAAACATATTTACATTTGAAGAATTCTTTCTTAGGTCAATTTTATTAAAAGAAATTATTACTCTGGCCCGAATCTCTTCTCCATATTTTTTGGGAATCGCAAGCTATAATCATATTTCTAAAAAAGGTGGTGAAGGAAACTACAAAACACTCTTAATTCGGACAAATTCCAAGTCCAAAAATATAAATTTTGAGGACACTAAAAACAAAGTGAAAAAGTCAAATTTTGAAGTAGTTACTTCAGCAATGATTATACGCTACTTAGGCCGGGGCTACGATAGATGCCGCGGCGGCAGAGTGACAGCAGCAAAGCCTCGGTAACAGAGATGCAAAATAGTATAACTAGGTGATTGAGCAAGTAAACAAGTTTGTCAGCGCGACAACACGTTTTGATCGAGTATTTTTATATTTCCTAATGATATTCATTATAATTAAATAGGTTAAACCCAAT
>JAGVSQ010014833.1:0-10434 GCA_022683975.1 Rhyacophila evoluta
ATTGATTGAATGTTTTATTTTTATAATTAATTAGGTTAAACCCAATAGATTAATGAATTTTTTTTTTTTTTTGCCAGTTAATTCCATTATATTAGGGATTTACTATCACTACTATCCTACACATTGAAATGCGCACACTCAAAGGCATTTTATACGGAATTTACATAATCATAATACATGTAGATTAATATGTTTCATTTTAAATAATACATATTGGCACCTTAGAACAAAAACTCACTACGTAACAAATTTACAGTTTTGAGATAATGGGTTTTTGTGATTGCAATTTTAATAATCAATTAATTTCAACTATTTATGGGTGATAATTTTTTAAAATAATTATGGTTGTATTCAATAGATTCTTGGTCTTACTTGCTATTTAAAAAATATGAAAAGTCAGAGCTTTTTTGCAATAGCGGTTGCTTGTATTAGTATTAGTGATATTCTTTATATTTATCTGAGTGTGCGCAGTTCAACATATGTTTAGTTATTTTGTGAGCATTTCTCATGTAAGCAGTTGTTAGGTGCGCAGATGTTTTATGCGTAGTTTTCATGCAACCCATAATTTGAACCTAAAGCTTTCGATACACAAGCACGTGCACCTAACAATCGGTTACAGGGATGATTATAAAAATGTGTAAATATAATAGATAGTAAATCTAGTTAGCTTACGTTAAATCATTTAAAGAGCTTAAAATCTATTTGCATAGGTGCTGCTTGAAATTGCCTCATTTAAATTTTATAATTAAATTATACATATCGACAAATATTTTTATTTTTTTTAATAAATACATCATAATTACTCACTTTGGTGACGATTTCACAATAGTAACAATTGTACTAACAGTTGCTAATAATAATTTCCAAATTTTCCATTTAAATACAAGAATTATGACATACATCCCGAAGATTGTGCTCAACCATTTTTTTATGACAGGGGTTCTTATTTTGTTCACCAAAAACGAAAAAAATATAATCAGACACATTATCACCAGTTGAGTCAAAACTGCGTCCGTGTTTTTTATTCCTGAAATGTGTACTTCATCGATCTGTACGTTTATATTAAGCAAGTCTGAAAACAGAATAAATTATTCATCATCAAAAAGACGGTAAAATAATAATTATAATTAGAAAAACAATCCATTCCATCCATTGTGTAATATTATGAAATAAAGAGAGAATAAATAGAACAGCGTGGAAGAAAAACTGAATATATCAATACCCACTCTAAAAAATAAGGCACAGCTGAGAACCATACATTGGATTCTACATAGTTTTAGCTATTTAAGAGGTATGCAATAAAATAAATGCTGCGTGTTTCATTAAAATATATTTTATTTGAGAAACCGTAACAGAATACTCGAGTGTGATAAAAATAATATAAATAATATATATATATCCTGGTGTCTTCTCCAGTTATTCATATCTGGTATACTTTTTTACCCTCCACCACCCGCCACGTTTCCACACACGCAATGCGAGTATATACCGTAGCGTAACGAACGTCAGACGCTCTTGATAAGTGCCAGAAGAAGAAGACCTTGGTTGGCGTGCACCTGCACATTCGACTGCAAAATTTTACTGTAATTTTCTTCGGTATTTCTATTTTCTAACAACTAATTAATAACAATTTTACTCCATTCAACATATAGGCTTTGATTGGTGTGCACTAAAGTGTGCGTGATTCCTATTCTAATTAATTATACCTTATTAAAATTTAGCCTTGTCGAGAAGAGACCTTTTCGTTCGCCGTACGATTTCGCAATTTTTTTAAAAGCTGGAAAATTTTCCTTCGTAGAAATCAAATCGTAATGGCCGACCGGTCTGACAAATGGTCGAATCGATTTTAGCAGCTCTTCTGCAATACTATTTATACAAGAAATAGACACTCAGCACAAACTCTTCATTTATTTGTATCCAGTAAAGATTTTCTCTGATCAAATACTCTGGATATATTGACAGTTAATAAAAACATTAATCAATCGTCAAGTGTTCGGTTAATCTCTTCCTTTGCAGCCTACTAGATTACAGGACAGAACATTCTCTACGTAGTCTTGGTGTTGTATAAAATAGCATGCGTTAGTCAGCATATATTCTACATCTTAAATGACTTATTATATTATTACTACTGTAATATTATTTTTGTTTTAATATCAAAGTTCATTGCTCATTATTGCATCTTCTTCGACGTATTTCAGTGTCGTGGATTAGCCCATAAATACAACGTGAAAAACATTCAACATATACGTGATAAACTAACGTATATACCATTCCTATGTTTAAGCATTTTTAATAACTTCTAATAATAAAAAAAAAACTCATAATATTTACTTATACGCATCTTTTTTCATACATTAATATCATAATTCGGCTCTTTCATCACTCATTCTTTAAATGAAATTTGGACTCTTTTTTAATGTGTCACGAATACTTTAAAGATTGCATGATAATATGTCAATATAAAAACAAACATTTCACATTTGTTTTCATAAAAAAAAATTGTTACTAACAAAAATATCACATCGAACGAATAATTTTACCAATGCCCTCGACCGAATGCGTTTAATATAAATTGATTTCAAATCCAAGACGATAAACATTTTATACTTCTATATTAAATTACTTGAAACCTTATCTTTGACAGTATATCGTGGAAACAATAATCATTATAATTAAATAAACCTATAACGATACAGACTTCACTCGATGTATTTGTTGTAAATAAAAAACGTAAGTAAATATTTTTTTTGTATTTTATTGCATTGATAGTATAATGGTTTATTATATAGCATCTTTTTTTAGTCATCTTTTTTATAGTCTCAATACAATAAAACTCAATAAATGAAGATGTTATTTAACATAATTTTACACAATCTTTGCATCGAGTTATTCAAAGCATTCATTTTGTATAATAATAAAGTATAATTTTTCACCATATCATTTCCCCTCAAAGTATAGATTATAGATACATATGCTCTGTGATAGTTTCAAGTAATCCATTTTTAGTTTTAAAATACTCTAAGCCAGGTATTACAAACGATTCTTATGTACAGCGAAATCTCTTTTTTACGTTTTTGAGGAGATCGATAAAAAACGTAAATTAGGAGCTAAAAAAAATGAAAACTATTTTTTCTTTTGATAGTTACGTAAATCAAGACTAAATACCCAATGTTTTGAGCGATTAACTGATAACCAACTCACACAAATCTTTTAAAGTAAGTCAATAAATTCAGGTAGGCCTCGGTTTACGCCGGCTCGATTTACGCTGATTCACAATAACGCCGCTGCGCAATTCACCGTGTAATTCCCTGATTCTCCCTATGATAGACTGATTTTCGTTTCAGCGTTGATATGTTTACTGAGCCGTGACGTTATGCTTTCGTTAAAATAAAGGTTTCTATTGAATATATAAATATATATGTTCTGTTTAATATTGTTCGGTATGTATACATTGACATTAAATTAAAATTAAAATAAATTTTTAGGCACCCACGTACATTAGAACAAAGGAAGGCTATAATTTCAAATAAAATAAGTACAGTAAAATTATCTACGCTTGATAAAAAGTCACGGAAATCTATCTGCCCAGAAACAAAAATGGAAGTTATTCGATGAATGGAAAATAGACAAACACGCTCTAATGTATGTAGATCTTTGAATTCGCCTCTATCAACTGTAACTACCACTATAAAAATTCAACCATATTAAATTTTTAATGAAAAAAAAACAAATACTGAATATTTAAGGCTGGATACTTTTTCCGAATAATGTAAAAAATGCGAAACTTTGTTTTTCTTACAGTTTTTTAATAAAATATTTCATTATTTTATCATAAATCAAATATTTATTTTATCATAAAACACATTTGAAAACTGAATTTATAATATTTTTATTTTGTATTGTATTAATAAATAAAATAATTTGCTTATTTTTCATTTATGTAGAACCTAAACTTATACACCTCACTTTAAATATAGGTTCATCATACGCCATTCATTTGCGACGATTTTAATAGGAACTGCGGCGTAAGCCGAGGGCTGCATGTACATATTTACAAACTTCACTTCTTGGAGAATCATACGCACTATATTTAAATCAGACATGGCTTAAAACAATACATTATCTAAACGCACGTGAAACATTCTTCTAAATTACAAGACTGTCTAAGCAACAGCATTTCAAGACTCTAAAGTAGGTATTCGCGTATTAAAGTATGCGCAATTCCATAGCATATACTAAACGTATGCCTGTTAAATCGATTGTTTACCTATATCCTACATTTGAAATAATATTAAAAACACTTAACTTTATGCTACTACGTAGATAAAACTATGAATTAACACGCGCGCATATTCACTCAGTCTCGTTTGAGAACGTTTAATTGAAATAATTAATATCAATTTTGATAAACACGCCATATATTTAAGTACGTAATTATAATCAACCTTTTTTAAATATCTAACTCAAAACACATCACGAAAACGTTCGCAAGCCACCGTTAATACATTTCCATCAAGCAGCATCAGTCAAAAATATTAATTATTAATACATTTTACATTCAATAAACACAATAATATAGTAATAGATAAAAAAATCTTACAATCCAATAGTGAATTAGACACCGATTCTCTTGAATCTTTTATACGATGATGTGCATTGTGAGACATTTTGAAATACAGTGAATATCTCTGTCAAATCACAATATCTTTTATAAACATAGAAATTTACATTGTCACCATTTTTTTTTGAGTTCAATTACATCTCTTATTCAGCTTTAGTTTTTATCGAATATTTAAAAGGTTTTATTTTTTATAATTAAAATTCCCCACCTATGAACCAAGCCAAGATGAAAACAACATACAATTTGATAGTGTATCTATTCTATCAAGTAAGTTCTGTTGGCTTTAATTAAAATGAATCCCCTAAAGCGTAAATGTTTAACTGTTACTGATGTCTTCACGGTTATGGGTGGGTTACTTTTTTATCGATTCAATACTCGTACTTTGACGATGGTGCCTGACTCTTACGAATACGTTAATATTGGAGCTATAGTGGTACAACTTTGACGTAAAAATGATAGAAGAAAATGGAACGTTCATCTGATCGTCATCATTGATAGTACAATTACTGTGAATACAATAAGAGAGACTTCAATTAAATTTACTAACTTAACTTAACTTAACTTGCATTTTATTCAAACGAATCCGCTGAATGATATTCAATTGAATGACAAAATGATGAAGGCCGTGATGAAGGTGTGATAATATTGGCTAGTAACTTAAGCTTTTAAGGCCCTGTAGGGTGTTCTTACGCCTAAAAATAAAAAGGTTGTTGAAATGAAACCAAATAAAACAAAACACAAATAGAATGTAGAAAGAAAAAAGGACGTAACCCTAAACATTTAAAAATAGTTTTTATTCGATAATCAGATTGTATACAACTTAATACACGTTTTAAGGATATAAGATGAAAATACCGAATAAGCGTTTAAATTTAGATTACAAAAAGGATGATTTGTAAAATTAGCGTCCAGAAAAAGGAGCTTCCACCTAATCAGATCTATTATTTTTTCTTAAATAACTTATTAAATTAATATCAAATTTAATGAATAAAACACCATCTTCTTACACTTCAAGGTTTTGCCTATGTAATGTTTTGAATTTGGCCCAAAATCATTAAATAAACGTTTTTGTGCCTCCTGTAAAATTAGTTTTATGTGGCATACTTTTTTCCTTTCCACAGTCGATATCGACGATAGAAAGTAAGCAAAATTTAATCTTTGATTTCTTTAAGCAGATTTTTTAATAATCACAATGTATACAACTTAACACCGTATTGGTATCTAAATTTAATATTACCCAGGTCCATAGGATAGTGTCCAGGAAAAAATACTTTCACTGCATCAACTTTAATAATTTTTCTTTAATAAGGTGCTTAATTAATATCAAAACGGATAAATAAAACACTAATTTAAGTCTTTAAGCACATTATGGATGCGTTTATTCAATAGTTTTGCTTTGGCCCGAAATCATTAAATAGGCTTATTTGTAAAAAAATCTGTGTGGGTTTCAAACCATAATCTATTTTATTTTATAATCATATTTATTATTAAATAAATTACATATAGTTCGGGTATAAAACTTAGGTGACTGTCCTTTAGAATTTAAACAAACTTACTTTTGGTCATCATAAATTATATATATTTACGAATATTTTCTACTTCTACAAAAAAAACGACTTTACACAGATAAACATAAAATTTTACAAATCACTCAAAACATAAAAAATGCTTTTCTTATTTTACTATACAATCTTTTTATGGTAATTCTATTAACAAACATATACTGCTTAATTATATATGTACTTCGAGTACCTCTAGACTGACCATACTCTTTGTTTTGAATGGGACAGTCTAGCTGTTGTAATATAAATATCTATTTTACGACATACAATACATTTTTTTTTAATATTAGAGTCTTAAATTATTGTTAATAACTATGACCTACAATGGAATATCAATAAAATGCTAATAATTTGATATTGGTTATCGATATCTGCGGAGATGTTTTTTCGATAATAGATTATTTCAATACAGAATATTTATGATATAAATCTGTTTTCTTTATTATTTTACATGGATATTGATAAATAACCATAACTTATAAACGCTTTCTTCGTCGCCGTTTTGACAAAGAAGATAAGTCTAAAAATATGGTTTTTAGATAATACAGTAATTACATTTAAGTAAAGGTGGAAATAACAAAATACTTTTATATAATGAGAAGACGGATAAAAATACAACCATCACAAGGCTACCTAACGTGCCCACCATCCACCCGCCTCTTCCTTACACCTGGTATAACCAGGCGTATCCCAGAGCTCTGATATCGAGAAGAGATCTACTTTATTCGACGGAAATGTCCCGGGAGTAAATATAAATTATCCAAGACTGAGGTTGCCACGCACTTAAGTGTGCTGAAGTCAAAAGAAAATCACTATAAGTCTGTCAATTAACATTTACAAGTAACAGCATTTTCATATAAATGGACTAGTGTCATGTATAACTGATTTTCGCTAGAGACGGACTTTTTGTCACAACGTGAAGATATTAAATATCAGTAGATAGTAAATCACAGATTCTGTTGTATATTGTTAAAAGTGCCTATGTCATTTATATCAATTGATCAGTATTTTTTTATTTGACATCAACAATATATATTATAGTATATCATTTATGTCTGGTTATATTATAAAATTTATATTTTATATTGATGAGTTTAAGGCAGATAATTACCCAGTTCTTTTTAGTATTATATTTAAAAAGGGATATTAACGTAATTTTAGATACCATTCAAAACAGGTAAAATTGTATATATACACTTCTAGCGTTGGATCACAAGTATAATATACAAAATATGTTTGTGTGATTTATTCTTGGCGTCTTCTTTTTTCAAAAATATTGAATATATTATGAGATGTAAGCTAAAACTACATGATAATAATTAATTATAAAATGTCACCCGTCCTTTTTTTGGTGTACTTGATGGTTGATTTTGATAATTCAATTGATGGGAATATTAAAAACATTATTTGGGTCTTAATGTATAATTTTTTTTTCTAAATATCACACTCATTAAATAATCATGGCTATATAAAAAACCGAATTTAATTAGTTTAAAATTAATTAATTATATATCGAATTTAAAAAGGCAGAAGGACGCAATCCACACAGAATAAATTTTACAGGAGACACACAATTATTTTTTTAATGATTTTGAGCCGAAGTGAAAATATTAAAAAGGATAAATTTCAAAAAGCACGAAGACTAAAACCATAATGGATTTTATAAGTTATTTAAGAAAAAACCATAAAAATCTACTGGAAGTGGTCTTTTTTCATGTTCGCGAAACAAAATATTTTGAAAAAACTGAGGGTTACATCCTTTTTTCTTTCTACAATCGATATGGTACTTTTTTAAGTCATTAATTATTAATTATTCAGATAATTACTATAATAATAAATATAATCTACATCATAATCACATTTGTCGATAGCTATTTCTATCGTTATCTTCATTGTATACTTTTCTATCTTCATATGTGTATAACAGCCCAAGTAATCCACTACGTATTGTTTTTTAAACGGAACAACGACAATAATAAGAGGATTACAAATGGCGTATAATAAATTGAAGAAAAATAAACAAGCGCCGTTTTGTAATTCCCTAAAATGTGTGGTAATATTGAACAAGAGAATAAGTATGTTTTAAATAAAAACATAAGTCCAGCATACCATGTTGATTGCTGAAAAAAAAAGTATTGGAATTTTCAGTCTGTTTTAATTCTATACTAAATTATTATTGTAGTATCAACTAATGTATAGTAAAGATATTAATCAATATATAACAGTATGCCACTACATCAATGCAGCAGTAGGACTATTTGGAAAGAAATGTGTTTTGAGTTTTGAGCAAAATCAAAAAAATGTGACGAATCCTATGGTAGAATATTTAGTAGCTTTACTAGCAGTAAACTGACATAAACATCTAGCTTATGGTGTCAGTAGTTAATATTCAAATTATTAATGCAACAATAAGACAAAACACTTTGTTTTACTGTTGAATATCAAATCTCACAAAAATTCCTAAAATGATAACAATCATTTTTAATTATATAAAACACAAAACATACACTATCTTGAAACTTAGATTTTCAGATTGTTCTACTATTGCATCAATGTAGCGATATTTTGCTCGTTCATTCAAACTAAAAAATACAGAACTGAATACCTATTGGGTTGAACAATTGTCTGACAATAAATATTCGAGAAAAATAATCTGGCAAGACATTTCTTCACATTGCGGAGATCCATAATTATATTTACTAGACTTTCAGACCGGATATCTTCACAGTGTTTAGATCCATATTCTCCAGTTTTGGAGCGGACTTGGTATATAAAAAACGTATCCCTCATTTAGTGCAATAATGTCACTAACGAAAATTGTCTTTTGCAGAATGCAAATTCAAAACTGGGTAAACGATTATCTCTTTTTACGGTTAGTTAATTAATGTTTAATTATTTTTTAATAAAATAATTCTTCGCATTGAAGAGATCCATGTTATTCAAGTTCGGGATGGACAAAGTTAAACATTGTGTATCTTAAATATGGTTTAAAAGAGTTTTTAACATACCCATCCAGATAGTTTTCTGTACGTTTTCCATATAGGTTTCTCAACTATTTTACAAATAGCAATTAGTGCTACTGAAATATATATATCCAGTCTGACACCATGCCATAGACCACTTACTAAAAACGTCAACAAGATTCTGGAAAAGCATAATAATGTACAAAATGAAAAAAAATATTAATGTTTCATTTCACATACTGAGAATATTATAAATTATTAGTTTTACACCTGTATTTTAATCGATATTTTCTTAACAGTAAATAATCAATACGAACGAATAAATATTTGACAATAGAATAAACACAAAAATCGTATTCGCACATTTAAAAAAGTATTCCAAACAAAATAGTAACAAACATTTTTTTCATAATTAAAAAATGGAGCTCTTCCTAGATAGTTACATTTTTCGACAATAGATGGATATTTTTAATACGTCCAATACGTCTTGAAAAGTGTGGATTTGAAGTGAATCGAAAATATTATTATAAACATTAATAATATAATAAAATTTTGTTACTAACCTGATGGTAGAAGGCCATCTTTTCGGTAATAGATGTATATATATGTACGTCGATAACCAATATTGGACTCCCTTATTCCATCCCCTAGATGCACCAGTTACTGTGATTTCTGATTCATTCTTCCAAAAATCTTGTAAATTCATTGTTTTATAGTCATAAGATATATTTTTTAAGTCTTTTTCTGGACTGTAAAGGAATAAAACACTAAGTCGTACAATCATTTGAATATTATCGTAGGTTATGTGCTTAGCAATCTAACTTAATGAATATTTTAAAGTTAAATTGATATCATATAGTATATTGTTTATTTCTGGAGGTATTCATAGACTATTCTAATTTAATAAATAGTTAGAACAAACTGAAGTATTGTATCGTAAAAATGTGGTTAGGTTAGGTTAGCTTAAGTTAGCTGTTTTTTCTTTAAAGTCCATTTAGAATATTAAACCAATAAATTGTACAGTATTTTGAATTCTTACCGTTTTCTTAAATGAGTAATGTCCTTAGAAGGTCCACAAACAGCAGTGCTTTTTCCTTCTTCAGGATATGCACCCATTCCAGAGATAGCAATGTATATGTAGATTAAACCAAAGAGGAGTTGAAAAATTGCTTTAGATTTTGTTAACATTATAATACAATAGAGATGTTTGAAGATAAAATTTCTTTCTGAATAATCCTTTGTTAAAATGTACTGAAAAAAAATAAATTTGATAACATTTTATATTCTA
>JAGVSQ010014834.1:0-10434 GCA_022683975.1 Rhyacophila evoluta
TTTAAAATCAATTTCCATCAAGCACCATCAGTCGAAAATATTAATTAATAAATTATATAACTGTGATTATATGATTGTGATCTTCGTTTATATTATAAAACCACAAAAATATGAAATAGTATACATATTATGGTCCCACTGCGGAATATGTTTTAAATATCAGATTTAAAGTAAAAATATATATACATATTGATATTATAGAAGTTAATACTTAATAATTTTAGTAACTGAAATACCATTTTTACAAAGTTATAATATGTTTGACAAATAATAAGTTATTCCTTAACACACTTGAGAAATCATTATTTGTTTTCTTCTTATGGCGTACCTGTGCTTTCTTCAAAAAAAGTTTTCCTGAAAAGAAATGGCTAGCGTGAAGTTGTTTTTTCAAATTTCCTGTCTATTGATGAATATTTACAAGCAATTTTTTTGTGATAGAAAACAGACTTTTTTATTGAGTAGTCGTTTATTCTTCAGGGAGAGCTTTTATTTAGAAAGCTTGAATATTTTTTTACTTTATACAATGAAAAAAAAATGATACGAGTAAATGAAAAATATATGACAGAAATATTCTGTATATTGATAATCAATAAACCTATCTATGTTCACGAAATTATGGCAATTTTAATATTACGTGCTATTTCTACGCTTAACGAGCTTAGCCTCTTTGTTGTATACATTTTACGACAATTTCTATCAAATAATACATTATACCTTAAGAGTTTGTCGTAAAATGTATTAAATAGAGAAACTCAAACATTAAAACTGGATTTTCTCAAAACTCACTTTTTTACTTTAACGTCTTTTGCCAGTAATACGACGATATAATGTATAGCAAAAAAAAGATGCTGTCTTTAAAGTTATATTTAGATGGCCCTACTGATGCATTGATGTAGCGATATTGTTATTTGGCGTTCGTGTTACCGATTTGAATGTTCAAAATATGGACGCATAAGAAACTTTGTATTCCTTTTATAAAACAAGAAGCTTTGAATATTGGGTAAAGAAAGAGCTTAAAGCTTTGTAAGTAAGTAGTATGAAAATAGCTTAGGAATCCGTCATAATTGAAGTCAGGGACCCATGTGAAATGAGATAAGTTCCCCGAATAAACATTCATCCTATTTGACCCTCGGATGGAGCATTTGTTAGGCTAAAGAACAGACTATTAGGCCAAAGTGGGCTTGGATGCCGGGAACAATTTTTATAATCAGCTTTTATTAGTTTCGAATGATGTCCAATCAGCAATTTTCTCTGCCTAGCCGATTTGAGATGGTCCGTCCGGTGTGAACGTGAATTAGGGTTGCCACTTATAATATTGTTTATATTAAATAAAATGACTTTAAAAAAAAATCTTCACGTTTCGCAGCAGTCGATACGTTAGCGCATGCGCTTTGCATTCGGAGACTGCAGGTTTGATTTTAACATCTGTCGGATTTAAAAATCTAAAAGACTACATATCCATTCAAATGAAAAACTGTCTGACAATGAATTCTCGTTAAAAATAATCTGTCAAGATTTTTACATTGATATACATATACTCCACCTTCAGATTATACATCTTGACAGTGTGTAGATTCATATAATTCATTTTCGGAGTGGAAATAGTAAAAATCTGATTATGATGGTTTTTTTAAACTGCTTAAGACAAATTATCCCATAGACAAAAAAAAATTACACCCTATCAAAAATTTCTTAGGTATAATCATCTAGTTAAAATACCCATTCGAAAATTTGCCCTCTGTTTTAAAATCCAAAAGTTTATCAATACGACTATACATGAAAAGCATTAATTTATAGTTGAAAAGACTTTTTTAACACATTTAATAATGCGATTACTTTTAAAGTTATTTAACTTTGTAAATGTTTTGTTGACAGTATTTTTATGTATGGCTAGATTAGGTTATGTTAAGTGTTTTAAACGAAGAAGCTTCCCTATGTGTAGTTATTGACGTGAAAATACTGTTCATGGGTTGCGGTATTTGCCTCAAAAGAATACAAATGGTAGTCTTCTAATTAATTTAGGATAAACAAAAATAATAATGTGATTAGTAAATGTAGTATCTTCTGTTAACCATATCCGCCCAGAAAGTGGATCATATAGATCTCAATAGTGGGAAGATAACCACTTCAGATATAGATCTCCGTATTGTCAAGACTTATGTTGACAGATTTATTTAACTCGATAACTGATTGAAAGTCAAAAATTTGATTATTTAAAACACAGAGAATGTAGGAATCAAACTCGAATTTCCCGCGCGTGAAGCGCGTGCGGTGACTTGCCAGCTACCGTGGAGAGAGACTTATTTTGATGGAAGTCATACATTATTTATTTTGTTTAATTAATAATTAAATATATTCACATTTGGTCAACCTTGTTGTCTTTTCTGACTCACGAGTGTTCGCAAATGAAAGATACGAGTTGCTGCGGATGTGCCATATAAGCAGAATGGACCGACCTCTACAGTGTTCAGTACGACTGACTGGTCAGTCAATTACTCGACGTATAAATGAGAAAGGAGGTTAAATGTTTGGGTTGACGATAATCACGCTTCCAGGAACAGTCTAATGTTAGATGATAATGGAGCGAATCTTTTTTGTTTGGTTTGGCTTGGGAAGAAATAATATATGTTATGTCAAATTCGTTCCCTGATTAATGTGTCATTTTTTTGAAATGATGTCTAGATTATAAGAACATATATATTATAGACAATTTTAGATGATAGAATAACAGTTTTACGCATGATGTTTTTACTTTTTTTTACAAGTCATAATTATATCTAAAAAATACTACTGATCTTTTTGGTTATATTTTTCACTCCTTCACGGTTTTGTATCATTATGTCTCACCGGTTGGCGTAACTGGTAGCGTTTGCGCCTAGCAATCCGACGAATGCAGGCTCGGTTTCCCATTTTATACCATGATCGCTCCCAAAGTGAAGCATATGGATCTAAACAGTGTGAAGGTATCCACGTCGAAAGTGGAGCATATGGATATCCGCAATGTGAAGGCGACTTGACAGATTATTTTTCACGAGAATTACTTATCATACAATTGCTCAACTTAATAGGCTTCCAGTCAACAGGTAGAGAATCGACCCCGAATTTCCCGGAATGCCAGGCGCGCACGCTACCAACTACGCTAACCGGGGAATCAAGCTTTTTATAGCAAGAATCAAAGAAAATACATGAAGTAATCTCGTAATGCATCAAATATATTATAGTTTCAAAAAACATATTTTTTTTAACCATTCCCAATCCAAAAATATAATATTTTGATCTACATGGTGTGAGAAATAACTAATATAATAGTTAATTCACACAAACTGGCTGTCAGAAAATTTCGTAAGCCATTAGGTGTTTGGTATTTCACATTTCAATTTAAAAATCTTTAGTAGCTGTGAGATTTGAAAACGGAACATCCAGAGCCAAAGCTCATATGGGAACTTCCATATCAACAGCCTTACAGTTGATACAATCGCTTGTATAAAAAAAATATTTTGGGCTCCCAAAACATTATGATTCATAGCTTGAATATCACTGGTCTATCGACGGCACAAGAATTACTTTTATCAAAAATACATTAAGTATTTCAAGCAAACGTCACATGTCAAGAATTTATTATTTTCTGTCTATAAATGTTATATGTAAATTTCATCCATTGTTCTCTCTATCAAAAATAATATTTATGAAAGAATGTGGCCATGGGTAAGTTTAAAAATACTTTGAATTTTTGTGTCGGTCGACTATAACGAAATTTATAGGCTTCGACGCCTTTTGTAACGTCGAGGCGGAACTATGTATTTATTGTTTGCATCACGACTAAAATTACTTTCAAAGCTTTCAACCATAAATATTACTAATGGGGTCGAAGGAATAAATAAGTTTCGGAGCTTTTTTCACACTACGTTGGGAGATTTCTGTTTTTTTCTTACATTCATTTTCATAAAAGGGCGACCTGTTTACATGTCGTTAAGCAGATACCATCTTTATCATTTGTCAAATAATTTGAACTGTCTATTTAATCTAGTTGTATAAAGCAAGCACTTGCTATTCAACCATTAAAATATTAATTTATAAAAGAATTGACTTTACTGAGGCTTACCCATTACAACAAAAAAGTAGTCATTGTAAAAAGTGTACCAAAATGGGCTGACATTTTTATTTTATCACCATTTGTTTAACGGTGAAACGTCTTTAATCAGATATTCATATAAAAGAGAAAAATAGTGATATTGAAAAACTAAAACTTCATGATAAATTTATATTGATCTATGACTATTGCTTGTTTAGCCTTGATAAACTTTAGTATTGACTTTTAGATATGACAAGCTGTATAAATACTGAACTTTTTTCACAGTTTATTTAAATTTAATTTCCTTAAATAAAATATTTACATTACTAATGTTACTTACACACCAAATATGTAAGTAACAATAATATATTCAAACATGTGTGATGTTAATATGGTTTCGAATAATTATTAAAACAAAACAGATTCCGTAGTGAAAACATTTTTTACAAGTAATTAAAACTTTGAAATAGACAAAGATAAATTAATAATTGTAATTAATGTTTTAAACTTGTATGTATTATTTACGTCCTTAAATACAAAATACAATTAAAGATACATATCGAATGTAGAAAGGTAAAAGGATGTAACCCAAAAATGAATAGAAGAGGCACAAAAAACATTTTAGAGCAATGTCTAAATATTAAATGGAGACAGCATTGAAATATACGAAAACTAAAACTGATATTGCAGATAACTGTATATTTATTATAAAAATAATAAAATTGATTTGGTAGAAGTATATTTTCTCGCAAATTTCACAGGACATCTTTTTTTCGATTTTAAAAGCTAAATCTTCATATTAATTTGAGGTTATATCCTTGCGGTAAAATGTGTATTAAGTTGTATACATTGTGATTATCGAAAAAAGCTTTTTCCAATAAACTTGGGTTTACGTTACGTCATGTTGCCTTCTAACAGTCTACATAGAAATTTGTTTCAGTAAATCATGAATATTATATAAATTATGTAACTTGCTGTGAGAGTAAACATTCTTAAATCAACAAACATTTTGACGAGAGTAATATTCTACTGTTTATTTGTTTCTGCTTCAAATTTCTAATAATATTATTATAAATCAAATTTATTGCCATGAGATTTCGGCAATCATATAAATTAATATTATGGTTTTATTATTTATTTCCAAGCGATAACTAAATAACATTTGTAGGGTTAATAAGACATCATTGTTGTATATTTATAGATTAATAGTAGTACATTTCATATTGGCATGTTGTTGAACAATGAACAAAGATGTATAGAAATATGGCTCAGCTATAGATTTGATCAATTGGAACATCGCTTTGGAGGAAGGTGTCAATTAATCATACTGATAAATTGATATCAACTCAAATCGGGCAAAACAACATTCGTCGAAATAAAAACATACCGGATCGTGCACTCAAGATGAGAGATCTTAGAAATACTTGCTTTAAAATGAGATATATCAAATGCGGTGAACAATAGGTTGATAGATAACCCATAAAATCTTTTACGAACATTATGTATTATTAATAGTATAGGGGTATTGACTAACCATAATGGTTTTTGACAAAGTTTGTTTAATGATTGAGCATTTTTAAAACAAATATAATACTCTTCCAAATATGAATCCATTCATTGTTAACTATAATATACACAAAATACAATTCAATCCTGTGTTGTAAAAATACGAAACTTTTTTTCGAACAACCCAATAGATTGTCAATCATAAATCTTTTAGTCTAAAGAAATTAAACAAAAAAGACTAAATTTATAACAATCTGATAAACAGAATTTTGAAATAATGAATGTGAAAAGTAAAAAGGACGTAACCCACATAAAATAAATTTTACGTGGACTCAAAAAACATTAGTTGATGACTTTGGGCCAATGTCAAATATTACATAGACACAACCTCGAAGTGCATGGGGGCTGACATTGCTGTTTTATCTATTCAATATAATATTAATTTGATAAGTTTTAAAAAATAAACTGGGAAAATGATTATGTGGTGTCCCTTTTTCCTGGTCGCAAACCTGAAAATCCATCTCTTTTTTAAATTTAAATGATACATTTACGCACTAATTTGCCATTTTAAGTATACATTATTTTACTTACGTTTTATTCAGTAAGATTATCGAATAATAGCTATTTAAAAAAAAATGGGTTACGTAATTTTTCCTTTCCACAGTTGATACATATTTTGATTTTATAATTAACCAAAAAATTCAAAAGGCCTTATTGATTTGCGCTCGGCTAAAAAACATGCTTGGGGTCATATGACAGTAAAGAGGTTTTTTATTGAATATCTTGTTAAGGGTTACAGAAAAAAATGTAATAAGTAAATTTTTGGTTAGAATATTTCGTATGAAAAATAAAAATATTATAAGTATCTATCTAACTTCTAACTTCACTGGAAAACTTGCTTTCATAGCCTCAGTACTTAGATTAAAGAGATTGTACTGTATATAAAAAAATGCTTTTAAGCGCACTATCTTTCTTATTTTTTTATATGCTCTGAAAGTAAAACATATAGCTCTACACAGTGTGAAGATATCCACTCTAATATGAAAATCTCCGCAATAAGAAGACATGACTTGGTAGATTATTTGTTTACGAGAATCGTTCGTCAGCCAATTAATTGCCCAACCCAATGTGCATTCAGTATTGTATTTTTATATTTTTGAAAATCTAGCAGAGGAATCGAACTTAAATTATCTATAATATATTACAAAGCGCACACGCTAATCTCTTTAGTACCAGGGAGACGTATTTTTCATTATGTATTAAATTAAAAAAAAAAACTTTATCCAAAACGAATGTCTTTTTCGCTTTTGTCACGGATAAAAATATGTCATTATTTTGAAATTAAAAGTGATTTTTATAAAATAAAAAGTAATAAATTTGCTACTTAACAAAGTCTATTATGGATAAGAAGCACGCACGTGTTGCAATATTTGATACTAAGTTATGGATTTATGATTATAATATTTAATATACTTTAAAGTGGAATGCATGAAGTAAACTATAATATATGAAGACTTATCTTGACTTATTAGAAAATGAAAACTTAAGCTATTGAGCTTTCAGTTCCTTATTATTTTTGAGTTTCAAAAAATCATTATACGGTTACGCAGTTTAAATGTGCATATCTGCTAGATCTGAATATTTAGGGCTAGGTGCCCATTAGGTTAAGTATATTTCGTTTTTGGAGCGGACATCTCCACACTGTGTAGACCCATTTGATCAACTTTCAGAAAAAAAACATGGTAAAAAATAAACAAATAGATAATGTTATCCGATTTGCAATACCAATATCGATTTGTATATAATATGTTCTTCCTAAAATTATGTTTCCCATGTTACCTTAATATCATATTTATAAAACTGTTCCCAAGTAAGGTAAAGTTTACCGTAGATACTGAGGGGTCTCAGTATTTATTCGTGTATAAAAATACAAATCATATTTCGTAGGGTTTCTGAAAATCGATTCCACGCATCGCTATAAATTTCTACAAAATCCGGTGCACAGTAAAAATAGCCAAGTAGTAATCTAAATCTCACCCTTAGAATATATTTGTCTGGTATGGATTTGGGGGTAATATTAATACACATTTTTTTTCAATTTTTAAATTATACATATTAAATTTGGTTTGTAAATAATGAAAAAATGGTTTCGATCAGAAAGCTCATTAATTTTATATGGTTTAAGGTAGCTACTGTTTACTTTATCAGTTTCTCTACCTACACAATTATATATGACAAATTGTAACTACATCATAGTAAATGCTTTGTCATACTGATGAATATTATATTTTAAATTGTTAATCATTTACTGTGAGATCATCTATTGATGCAGTGAATCAGTCATATAACAAGATTAAACATGTTTATTAGGATATGCAAATATTGACCAAAAATCATTGCATAAAAAACTATATAACTGTTTTATAAAATGGATGTCTATTTATTCATTTTAAGAAAAAAAATAAGACCATCACTATAACTACAAATAGGATATTATTTTAATTTTAAGATTATTATAGTTTATTCATTTTGAGTAATATTGGTATTTACAAATTTTGAAAATATATTAAATGACCTCTACTGAATATCCTTGATAGTAACTGGCTTTTATTTGAAGCTAAACCTTGACCGTGTCATTTTCAAAGAGATTTTTCTTCGTAATTATACATGAGTTTACTGAGCCTAATATACAAAAACAACTTATACCATTTTTATGCGATTAATTTCACCAGAATTAGAATAAATAGAATTATATATCAGAAAATGTTAATAGAAATTGCGTATTTTTTTTTTTTTTTTTGTATGCAGCAAACATCAAAAATAATCAGTTCAAAGCATTTACAACATGTAATGATAATAAAAAGAATATATTCGTCATGAACAAAACATATTAGAAAGAAATTAATTAAGATAACAAGTACATAATAAAAAATTTTCATAAATACATTTAATGTAAAAAGAGAAATGAAAACAAAGAGACCCTGACCAATGAATTAGACAGATCCTAGCCTATAAATTTATAAAATAACATCACTCTAAACTAAGCTCACTTTCACTCATGTGGAACATATCAATAAACGAGATGATTTCGTTAGACATTATCATTGCTCTCCCTATTGGCATTATCAATTGCAAATTCGTTCTACACTTCGAAACATAACAAAATTCAGGCAATGTTCTCGATTCCTTAAATAGTTACTTAGGACACACAAATCAATATTAGCCTGAACAGCATAATTCTCGATTAGACCACAAATAAGTCGTTTTATACTGGATTTTAAAAGGAACTAGCGATTGGCTGACAACAATTTCTTTTGAAAAACAATCCATCAAGGTAATTATTCGCATAATATTTGACATATAGTTGTATTTGTATATACATTCTCGTATGAAAAGGTCAAATGACTTGCTACATTAAATTTATATTTACATAGCATACTGGCAATACGGTATGG
The DNA here is from genome assembly GCA_022683975.1 of Rhyacophila evoluta. Lineage (NCBI taxonomy): Eukaryota > Metazoa > Arthropoda > Insecta > Trichoptera > Rhyacophilidae > Rhyacophila > Rhyacophila evoluta. The sequence continues at coordinate 9,034 of JAGVSQ010014834.1, forward strand.
ATATATTTTCATTTATTCAAATGGAATCATGCAATGCTTTCGTTTTTTAATTATCTAATGGAAACATTAATTCCAGAGTGGTGCATTCGTATCGATTCATTCTAAAAGCCTGAAGCATTTTTTACTTTCAATACAACATATATTTTGTACTGAAATAATGTATGGGTATTTTTTTAACCATGCATGTTCATACATACAACTGTTTTCGTTATAATGGAGTTTTTTTTAAAGCGATTTATTCTATTTTCGAAAATCTTCTTCGAATTAAGTGTTTTTTGAAATGTTTTGTCTAGCCTATTAATTTTCTTAGTCGTCTCTTTTGTTCTTTTTTTTAATATGTCGAAATAAATGAAAAACGACGTTTAAAAAACATATGACGCACACGGTATTAAATATGGTAAATAACACTAAAGAAAATTTACATAGTATTGTATTACTATATGCATAGTAATTTATTTATGAATATAATCTTTATTCTAAGCGACATAACTACATTTGAACATATTATTTAAATTCCGAAATTGCTCATAATTTTTTTTTAATTTAATATTATCTTTTATTTTTTTCAATTCATTTTTTACCTACATACAACAATATTTGCCGTCTTTAATTAATTATTTATCTATCTGTCTGTTGATTTTTATCAGTAGCTATTTAGGCTGTGACACTACTATGATAAAAGAAATATTGTCACCACCGAAATAGCTATCAACTAAAAATATGAAGTTAAAATAATTCTTCAACGATCACAAAATGTTGATTTCTATATTGCATGTTTATGATATACAATTTTTTAAATTCTAAAATAAGATTTGAATTGTTGAGAATAAATTTGAAATTTACTTAATTAAATAAATGAAACAAAATTCCAGATTGGCATGTCTGATTTGCGAAAGACAGTAAATTCATCTATCTCATATAAGATGGATAGGCAGTTCTGAGATAGAAACTAAATAAATGGACTATAACAGATACTGCGGAATAAATTTTAAATCGTCACAATTTCTTCTTACCAAAATAAATCATCCACTCTCAAGTGTATTATTTTTACTATGTTCGCTTCAAAAGTGATTCAAGTAGATCTCCACAGTGTGATGATGCCTACATGAAAAATAGAGTACATATAGTATTCCTAATATGAAGAGTTAGTTCGATGTATTTTTTCACGATATTTAATAAGATCCGATAATTGTTCAATGCGTTCGGCTCCCAATCTGAAATTTTCTTCAAAACCCTTAGCAACTGTGGATTTCGGTCTGGTACCAAAAACTGGCACGCTTTATTTTCGGCCACTGGACACAACAAATAATCAAAATACTTAAATAAGTTTCTTCCAAGTAAATAGGTATATCTCCCCGGTAGCGTAGTTGGTAGCGTGCGCACCTAGCGATCCGGGGAATG
>JAGVSQ010014835.1:0-10434 GCA_022683975.1 Rhyacophila evoluta
GGCGACAGGGATTTTTGGAGGCGGCACGTGGTGTCCATATGCTCCACTTAGGGAGCGGACATGGAAAAAAAAGAAGACGAATAATATATACACTAATCTAATTCATTTAGAAACGTTTTGTTTTTCAAATCACGCACCGTGGGTATTCGATAAACCAATCCTAAAACGACGATAAAGTAAAAAAAGCACGTTTTTAATGAAAACGGTATGAGATATTGTAATATTATATTATATTATATTTTTTCATTTAAACTTAACCTTTTTTTATTATTTTTCGCTTAGTATTTAGTATTTAGCAAAAGAAGCTTTAAATAATTATACTAATACATCGCATATAATCAAATTATTATTTCTTCAATATGTACATATATATATATTTATTTAATATTTCGTACCCAAGTTAACAAAATTAAATATATAATCCCACTTAAAAAAACATTACAAACGTTATACTACATCAATTTCTTTTTTTACGTCCATAATGCATTTTAAATGTTTTGAATTAATATATTAATAATGTAAATAATTTCAAAAAAATCTCCTATAATAAAAATGGGTTACGTATAAATGATATATTATGTTTTGAATGAAAATTTTGGTCCTAAATTATGCATAGTTTTTTTAGTTAATAAAATTGGATTTTTACATAATTTTATCATTTATCCGTCGACAAATTTTACCAGGGTAATTTGTATGATAAAATGGAAAGACATTAGTGATTTTAAAGTTAATGCGTGAGTTAATATCATAATATTAACTTGTCAGTTTTAAAGTAAGACTTCCACGAAACTTATTTGCGGATAGAGTAAATTAGGTATTATTACAATGGAAAAGAGGTTGATTATAGCGCTCAGCTTTTGTGAATTATTTGGTAGATTTACGTTCTGGAATATTTTACCGCATAGAACTAATGAAATGTTATAAACGAGGTCTGAAAAGACAGCTCTATAAGTTATGGCCCATTTTAAAATGCCAGTTTAAGAAAATAAGTAAGTGTGCTATTCTGTAATGGTGGAAAAACAAGGCTGTATAATATTTAGATTTGCATACTTAATTATTACTTTATTAAAAAGAAAATTACAATTAAAAAAAAAACTATAGTCGTAAAGTGTAATAAAACATTCCATGATTTAGGCATTGGCAGTGTTAGAACCTTTAATAAACCTTAATGAAAGCTCATTTTACAACATAAATTAAATAAAGTATACAAAAAATATTAAGCATTTTTTTCTATAAAATTTATTATGTGAAAAATATTTTTATATACCTGTATTTTTACTTTATATATTATTATAAAATTCTGATTAAAAAAACTGTTTTTTTCGCGAAAAAATAACTTAACATTGTAGTAGTTTTAGTCATAAAACGTCACGTGAGCTTTGGCAGTTTTAAAAGCACGTTTATACTCTCCTTTACACACTGCAAGCTTTCTTTACTGCATTAGCCTAAAATGTCTCCAACTACCTCAAAATAGTCTTTTGGACCCTTCTTTTGCTTCTCGTTCTAAAAAAAGGAGGTATTTAGATGATTGGGTGTCTTTTGTGGTTGAATTGTGGCCAACATCAGGGTCGTTTTAGTCAATTAAATGTATAATGTAAATTAAACATTATATAAATATATCAAATACGTTGTATTATTTGTTTTTTTATTTAAAATTTTAGTCAAAATAAATTAAAATTCATAATACATTTATAAACTCGATGAATTTAGTGTAATCATTAAATAAATTGTTAAGTAACGAGAAGCTGTTAGTAACTAATATGTCATCCAAGTAGTTAATTATCTAGAATGTGTTTCTTCTAATTTTATCATTTCATTTTACTATAACCACAATATTACAACCCCAAAAGGCTGGGCAACCGACATGGTTCACTAATTGTTAAATTATTAAAAAATGTTTTTGATATTTTTTGAAATAGTTCAATATCATTGATTTTTATTTGGATATTACACTAAACCAACTAATATAAGTTAACGTCTCCGTGGTAGCGTAGTTGGTAGCATGCAAGCCTAGCAATCTGGAAAATGTGGGTTCGATTTTGTATCTGTTGAATTTAAAAAATCTAAAAAATGCAGGACTGGATACCCATTGGGTCAAGCAATCATCTGACAAACAATCTTCGTGAAAAATAATCTGTCAAGACGCCTTCACATTGGGGAGATCCATATACTCCACTTTCGGAGTGGATATCTTTACTCTGTATAGATCTATATGCTCCAATTTAAGAACGAGCATGGTATATAAAAATAAAATACAAGTTAATATTTGAATGAAATATCAATTCACTACTAACACAGAGAGTGGTTTTATGAGAAATTAATAAAAATGATTAGAATTAATTAAGAATTTAAAATCTAATTAACATGTTGTTAAATAAAAAATAGTCTAGGACCTTTACTCAGAATTAATATAAATATATATTGAAATAAAACTATTCATTATGGTTCTTAAATAGAAGAGTAATGATTTATCATTTTATCTTAAAACGTGACGAATCATAAATTTGTCGATGCCTTTCCTGATATATTGTAAACATTCATATGTTCGATATAGAAAATCGAATTGTGTATGTAAGAAATTTGATTCGAGAAAATGGAAAATGCTATCGTGTCTTTCAAATTTGTGGATCACAAAATGGTTTGAGTCTACATCTCGAGGGGTCGTTTTTGGTACTATATGTTTACAAGCCAGGGATTCAACAACTAAAAATTAACAATTCATAAACATAAAAAAGAATGTTTTAACTGAACTAATACACTTTTTTTTTATACAGTATGATAGAATAATGTTTTCAATTGTAATGAAACATACACACATACAGAAAATTGAGCCTAAATCATATAAGAAAAAATGAGTCCCATTTGGGTAAGCACAGAAAATAGTAAATAGTTTGAAAAATCATTGAATGAATTTAATAAATAATTTATCAAACATTATATCAATGGCTGAATCTTTAAACTAGCCAACTTCATTTGTGCCAATTGTTCAGGGGCAACAAAAAGTTTTAGTGATCGTTTATGTTAATGTGGCTGGCTGTTTTTGCGTATTTCATTTTTTGTGAATTTTGTGTGTGTGGTAAAAAAATTCAAGCTGAATAAAATTACATCGGTTTTTTGACTATGGGTGGATTTGGCTGGTTTGCAGATTAAGCTTTCGATATATGTACATATGTGTGTGTGTTTGTGTCACATTATTTATAACTTAAAGCTTCATTTCAAAACAGGTTTATTTAAGACGTTTTATTTGTTGGCAAAAATACTGAAAAATTTATATTAATCTGGGTATTTTTTCTAAATATATATTTCCAAAAAGCAAATGAATATTTACATTACGCTTTAAATAAAGCAATTTATTTAAAAATTGGAACTTTTATGTAAAGTTAATTTTTTATTTCATCATTAATAACACGAAAGGGTTTTATTTAAGTCACGCAATCAACATTTTGAAAGATTTTAACGGATATAAATAAATCAACGTTCAATCAAACAATCACATCAAAAATTTATTCATTTAGCATTTACTTAGTAATTTTGAAGCTCTAGAATATGAAAAATATAATTTAATATTTTTATTCATATTTGCTCCCAACATGGAGCATATAGATCTACACAGTGTGAAGATATCCACTCTGAAAGAGTAGTCTATGGATCTTTGCAATGTGAAAACGTCTTGACAGATTATTTTTGTCGAGAATTGTTTGTTAGACAATTACTCAACCCAATGGGCGTCCATTCCTGTACTTTTTGATTTTTTTGAAAATCCGACACATGGGGAATCGAACCCGCATTCCCCGGATCGCTAGAAAATACGCTACCGAGAAGACAACTATTTTTTTTTAAATCGTGCAAGGCATGTTTTGCACATTGCGGAGATCTATATACTTCACTTCCTGAGTGGATATTTTCACACTGTATTAATCCATATGCTATACTTTGGGAGCAAACAAAGAATAAAAAATGTAAATTAATGTTGTTTTACATAAAGTCACATAACGAAACTCTGATAATCATTTTACTATGCACTGAAAGTTTGCAGATTCAACAAAGTCAGCGTTTTGTATTTGAAAATCACAAAACGCTGATAAAAAGAACTTTGAAAAGCGCTGGTAAATAAAGATGACATTTAAAGTCAGCCATATCAATATTTTCCGGCAATAAGCTCAAACAAAAAGGAAAATAGTTTTCATTTTTTATTCCGAGACGGGGCTTTATTTTTGGTTATCAAAGTAAACTGTATCGAACAAGGTAAATAGAAAATTGATATTAGTATTGCTATATATTATTTTTGATATCGTCTTTATCGAAATAGCGACCGCATTTTTTAAACAGTTCTTCGTCGACTTTGTGACGAAATTTTCTGAAATAATATTTGAATATATACGCTGTTTTCAATTTTTTTTTTCAGTATTTTTCATGAATAGTTTTATTTTACAATGGCATATGAGAGGGATACATTCAAAGTGAACCTATTCCACTATGATACAATTAATATAGATTTGAAATAGTGTGAAAATGAACACTCCAGAAATGTTGTAAAAATTCTAATTACAAAAACTTTTGATTATTACGATTATAGATGATAGACAGATTTTTAATGACAATTCAATGTTGAAAATTTTCTCAATCCATTGTGTATCTAGGTCATTTGAATTTATTTATATTTTTTAGCTGTGGAATTTAAACTTTCAATCGAGCACGTTAACTTCTTGACTATCGCGAAAATAATGAATATAACGACAAACGATTAAATAATAAATTATATTATCGTTCTGAAAGCTTAATATATGATGGCTTTAGGCCTTTATTACTTGCCAGGATTTGTTTTAAAAATAATAATATTTATTGCGACAAATTCTGGGGATACGGAAGTATGACTTCATTTGCAACAAAATGATAATACAACTGTTCACGTAGCTACTTATTGTTATAAAAATGAAACTACGACACTGAACATGGCTACATGTTGCAGATGCCTTAATAGAGCTTTGGTTAGACGTCCTGAAAAATATCTAAATACTTTTCATATTTACAGAAAGTATTCAACGGAGCTACAGGATGCTAACGTGTCCTCGGAGGATGCAAGTGCAAGTAATATAATAAGTTTTTAGACTCCACTGAGCGAATATGAAAAAAAATCAGTAAAAATACTGACGGACAGGGTTTGATATATTTTAAATTGAAGTTGACACAGAGAATAATACAATTTGCTATTATTATAGATGGGTAGAAAATTTTGAACTTTTCATGTGTAAGATATTATCTATACAATTCGTAAGCGATAAATAAACATATTTTTCTACAAATATTAAATCCACTGAAATATCATTATATTTTATTGTTTTTTTTTTTATCTCAGTAATAGAAAGTAATTAAATAAATACTGTGTGTGTAGGTACGCGTTCGATAGATTCCATAGGTTTTGCTATTTATTTAATTCTAAAATATTAAAATATTTGAAAAATTAAAAACAAAATGATATGAGAAATAATCTACTTATATACTTTAAATTATTTGAATAAAATATGGCTATGTTTTAAATTTTCTGGATTTTAGCTAAAAGAAAAACAAACTTCTGAAAAACACTCAAAAGCTTTGTGTACCGTTGAATCTTTATCTTGCGGATTTTGAGCTTTTTTACAAAACAAAGGATCGCATTTAGAGAAGAAAAAGACTAATCCTTGCCTTCTTTCTACTCACCTGCATAAAGGAAACGCTCCTGATGTAGTATTAAAGATCAAAAATTTTACGATCATTTTTTTTTTTATATATAACAATAGTTTTACAGAAATTGAAAAACAATTATCTGACTATTTAGTTCATGATTTTTATGAAAGATTGATTAGCGTGCAATTATAATAATCAAACCAAAAATGCGTATTTATCTTGTGTATGGATTAATACGAGAGAAGAAAGTGAAAAACTGAAACAATTCGATATAAACTTTTGTCACAGTGTAAAGATATCCGCCCCGAAAGTAGAATTTATGTATTTCCGCATTTATTTTTACAAGAATTTACCGTCAGAAAAATGCAGTGATTCGTGCATTTTTAGATTTTAAAAGATCTAGCAGATATGGAAATAAAACTCGCATTCCTCGGATGCGAGGCATGCACGTTGACCTCTCGTTTACCGAGGAGACTTAAAAAATACTCTCTATTATTAAAGCTTTAATTTTCTTTAAAAGTTTGTTTAATGCACATAACATTGTATTTAAAACTTGTACGAGAACGTTTTTAACTTTTAAAAAGCTTTAAAAGAATTATTATTTTTTCTTGTGGGTGACGCTTAATGTCATTTAATTTTTTATATTGTTTGTAATTCATATATTTTTATGATATCAGTGGCTTCTATATGTTGAATTGTTTTAATTTCAGTTTATTTTTTAAACCATAAATATTTCACGTTAGGAGACTGTATTTTTAAAACGAAACTTTATATTTGAAAATAACCACAACTTTATACGGAGTCATAAAATACTCAGATTCTTTGCACGGCGTTTTTATATTTTAATTTTCTCATAAACCTAAATAAGATGGTTTTTACGTAAATAAAACTGCGAATTATGCATTAAATTTAATGTATACATCTGGTTGTAATGTACTCTCTTATTCATGTTTAAATTAATGTAAAAATTTAAAACGATGCGCCATTCGTTGGACCGGTTATTCAATTAAGAATTCACATCTATTTTATGACATTAAACGTGGAACACTTTCCAAAATTTACACTTTTTTAACCGCAAGCCTGACATGTTTAGTTGTTAAATAAAAAATCTAACCCGTTTTTCCGGCCGTAACACACATTTTGTGGTTGAGACTGTTGAATTTTTAACGGCGACACAAAAATCCCGCTCCAGGGACAAGGCGGGTAGGTCTTTTTGGGACATATTTAAGGTTAGTTTTCCTCTTCGACCAAGGAGATTAGATTGAAAGAATAATAAGGTGAACGCAGGAGAGCAAAGCGGCCATTTCGAGGTACATTTTAAAAGGGAAATCCTCTAAAACGTTTGCGCAACAACGACATCTCGAGGGGCAGCTTATGCAATGCAGTGTTTTCTATGCGTCACAAATCTAATATCAAATATGGATAGCAGATATTTCTTTTTATTTTATTAACAAATAACAACTCAACCGTAAAAAAATGATGCAGATTAATTTAAATACAAAAAAAATAGCATATTAAAACATGTTAATATAAAAAATACAAAAACCGTAGATGACGTATTTAAAATAGCATTAAAGAAACAATGACGTAGATTTCTTATGAAACATCATTTCGTTCAAAACATATAAAACTTCGCTTATTTTTAATAAGCTTTTTCCTCAATTAATTTTCAATGTTTTTTAGACGAATAAGATCTTTTTGTTTAGTGTAAACATTTCTGTGAATCACTGTGTAATAAAATCAGCATGTTTCAATTCGGTAAATAAATTAATAAAGCTATGAAAGTTTTAATGTCATTTGGTTATGGGTGAAAGTTCAATGGATTGATAGGAAAGCTTTAAAGTAATACTTGAAGAATTCATTGATGAAATCCATATCAATCACTTGGAGAAAAACTTGTATATATAATTGGTGTATGTTTTATGTTTATTGTAACATTTATGGCTTGGAGTTTTCAAAGTTATTTATATTTAAATATAAATCGTATGGAAATAAATCAATAGTTAACATTTTATGCTGTCATAAAACCTGATTTTATGCTGAACTTTGCTATTTTGAATATTATTTATTTAACGTTTATTTTTTTTAATTACAACATTAATAACAAAAAGGATGTATTCACAACGTCATAAATTCATATTTTGCAATATATTTAATTTATTATCTTGTAAATTACATAGTTCTTGCAGTTGAAACACATAAAACAACAAAAATATAAAGTACAAGGAAGAAAAAAGGCCAATGTTTTCAACATACAATCATCTTTTCGAATGCATCTTATTTAATTTAAATAAATGTTAATATATCATCAAGTTGTAAATATAAAACATTTTTGCTTATTTTTTAACTGGTTTTACAACATAAGATACATCATATTTGTAAATATATGATAAGTATATTATGTATAGTAAAATAGTATGTCTTAAATTTATATTTAATGCTTCTATGCTATAAATCTATTGCAAGGACCGATATTCAGATTATATATATGTCCATAAAAATTTAATGATGCAAAAATGTTTGCTACAAAATTTGCAACAATACTAAGCTCTGTATAGACAGCCGTAGAAACAACTTTATGAAAGCTTATTTATACAAAATGACAATAGCACTAGTGTTAATTCAATCCATTCACTATTTTTCGAAAACATCTTTGTAAATAATTTTTGCATGAAATCTAAAATTTACTTGATATTGAAACATAATGTTTCCTTTCGCTATAGAGCTTTCTGAATGAATCAAGGTGGGGCAGGGTATAAATAATTCAAATACGTTTTTTAATCATTTTCGTTCCAAAAGTTTAGCATATGAATTTACAAAGCGTAAAGATATCCACTCCTAAAGTGGAATATGTGGATCGTTGCAGTGTATTGAGAGATTATTTTTCCGGATAATTGGTTATCAGACAATTACTCAATAATTTTCATTAAAAAATCAAAACTAATAATAAATAAATAAATATTTAAATCTACTTCTGGTTCTAATGAAAAATTATAGACATATTGATTAGATTTATTCGTTTCATTTTCTTCACAAAGGTGAACACAAGAATTGATGTAATCAATACATTTTGTTTTTATAGAAAAGGTGTACAAAACTTTATCCCTGGGAAAACCTTCAAATATTTCCGGGGAGTTATAAATGTCAACCGTCAAGCCCACACCTAGGGATAAAAAAACAAAATGTCTTTTTTTCATAAATGGCACTAACAGATGCATAAACTCTCCTTAATGGTGGAGTTCACAATCGGCAGCTACTGAAGGCCGAAAATAATTCTGGGCATTTTTCTCTCACTCCCACTCTGTCGTGCTTGGGCCTTTTCAGGCATCAACAACCGTGTGTATTCCGTATCCTAAATACTAAATAATACACAGAATTTTTTCACTAGAAACACTTTTTTACTGATCGTGATTTTCCAGCACGATCTACCAACATATCCTTCTGGTTAGCCAAGATAGAATACTCACATAATTGGGAACTTTCAAGAATTTCTGCGGAGCGAGAAGATTTACTTACAAAGATCTAACCAGCTGTTGGATCTATCGGATTATCTAACTTAGTTGCCACAATGGCTAATTTTAATGCTTTTAAAAAGTTTACGGCGTTAAACAGCAAGCATAATGATATCTATATATAATTGTTTGATCAAATAAGGTTCTTGATAAATATATAATTTTATTCTATTTGTTTAAGACTTCAGCATATTTATAACAATTGGGTAGTAGCCTGAATCTTGATTAATTAACATTTACTCCCGGGATATTTCTTTTGAATATAGTGAATCGCTTCTCAATATCGGAGTTCCAGCATACGCTTGATAAATACCAGGTAGTAGAGGTAGTGGATGGAGGGCACATTTATTACTTCATGGTGGTTCTCCTATCAAAGTATTTCAACTTGTCCATGTCAATAAGCTAATATATTCACGATTCTGTCCAGAATAGAATCAATTTGTATAGGATTATTCAGTAATATATAAAAACTTGTATAAAATCGGCCAAGCGAACTATAAAACCATGCGTCATGCGACTAATTGCAATTCCACTACAATTGACGTCAATTAACAACCGTTACAATGATTTCACAGAATTGTCTGTTAATGTTAATTAAATGCGGAGAACATGTTAAATAATTCAATCAGATCTTCCACTTAAGAAGTTTTTGAATCAGTTTGGTCCGGTTTTTTGACGTATTAGAATAAAAAACCTGTTTATGATAAGGCCGAATTATATTGTTTTTAATAAAATTGTCTTCTCTCCAACAATTTAATAGTCTGTAATGTAAGTCTTAAGTAATTACAAAAGTACCTTCCGTGACATTTCCATTCATAACGTAGATCAATTTTCAATATCCACCATTTTTTTTTCAATTTTAAAAGCTAAATTTAGACACTAATCCGCGCATTTTTAGTTTATATCTCTTCGATAGAGTGTATTCAGTTGTATAAATTCTGATAATTTTCTAATAGAGGCTATTTTAAAAACTGAGGGCTACGTCCTTTTTCCTTTCCACCGTCGATAACTAGATAAACGATTTACTAAAATATATTTTTAAAAACCATTCCCCACGTATATTTCTTTGTTTAAATGTTACAACCAGGAAAAATTATCTTAATTAAAAAACAAAAGCGTTGTATAAATTGCTAAACTTTTTTTTGAATGAAATTATTATAATTAATATGAATCATTTAAAAAAGCTGGATGGTTTTTAATAGTTGTGACTCTAGCTCAAAAGATATTAATCGTATTTTTGTGTCTAGACTTAATGCAA
>JAGVSQ010014836.1:0-10432 GCA_022683975.1 Rhyacophila evoluta
AAATTCTGAATTATTTAAAACTGGTAAACTTCCATATGTGAGATCACTGTTAGTTTCACCTTTCGGCATCTTCAGGCTACATTATATGTGGGCGGTGAGCTCACATATGGAAGCTTCCTAGTTTTAAATACTTCAGAATTAAAAACATAATTATCAATATTCTTGAAATCAGAACTCCGGGATATCCCTGATTATGACTGGTGTAAAAGCAAGAAAGTGTATTAAGTAGAGCTTTTTTATTATTAAAAGTCAATATTAAAAATAAGCTTTGAAATATATATTAAAAGCTTTTGTAGATTAATAAATAAACAGCCCTGGTTTTTCTGTAACTAGATTACGATCAAATTAGTTACTTAGTCTTAATGTAAAATTCATTTAAGTCACTTGTCACGAGATAAAAAAATAATTATGTTGATTGTTGCTGCTAAAGTTTCCTCTCTTTTATTAATGTCTCTCTGCCTTTTTATACTAGCCGAAATGCTTTCGCCGGAATCACAATTATGTAAGAATTGGAGTGTATGTTTTTTAAAAACAAATAAATTCACGTTGTTTTTTGTTTTGTTTCGAACAATATATTTGTAACGAAAATGTCATTCATTTCATTTATTTGTTAAACTAAACGCCCACTTTTCGTATAAGAGATAATAAGGTGTTAGCTTTTTATTGGCCTGTATTGTAAACTATAAGAGAAAATAGCTTTTTGTGGACCAATCGAAAGCTAGAGAGCTTTTAAATCTGACTAATCACCTTGGTATCCTGTCGTTTCATTAAAATTTATGAAATTGAATATAGAATATTATACTGAGTTAAGTAAAGGCTAGATTAAATTTTTTCTAAATAAGTAGTATCTTAAAATATCTATAACGAAGCATATAGTTTTTACAAACAAAAATGTTTATTTTTTAAAATTAAATCATCTCCGAAAGTAGAGCATATAAATTATTCTAATGTGAAAATATCCACTTCCTTAATAAAGTAAATAGATTTAAAAAATGTAAAACTCATCTTGTTTCTTGTCTCTATGAGAATTTTTCAGCCAATTGTTCGTTTCATTGGGTGTCTAGTGTTACGTATTTGTCTTTTTTATAACTGCTGGATTCAAACCCGTGACCTCAGGCTCAAAAGCATACGCATCACTATCGATATAACTTGCTTGTTTATACCAAACCCGTATAAAGAAAACAACATATGAAGATATAATTTATTACTTTAATATGATATTATAAATATATCTCCCCGGTAGCGTAGTTGATAATGCGAGCACTAAGCAATCCGGGGAAGGCAGGTTTGATTCTCCATCTGTCGGATTTAAAAAATCTTAAAATGCAGGACTGGATACACATTGGGTTAAACAATTATGCGACAAACAATTCTCGTGAAATATAATTTGTCAAGACGTCTTCACATGCGAAGATCCATATACTTTCGGAGTGGATCTCTTCACATTGTATAGATATATTATATATGCTCCACGTTCGAAGCGAACACAGTATAAGAAGAAGAAGAATATAAAAATTAAGAATTTTTTGAAAGATATTAAATAAAAGACGTTTTGCACCATGAATGTTTGAAAAGATATCATCTATAGCTTTGGACACTTACACGTTTTTCTACAAAAAAAAAATCAGCTTGTTATATGTTTTGAAATTAAAATAACAATTAGTAACTTGATCCAATGAGTCCAACTACTAGCTGTTTTTCAGTTCATATTTAAAGATATTTCCATCTTTGAGATGTGTTTAGTTATTTATGCAAAGCCAAAAGACATGACGTGATAAAAGTTTGGCCAAGCGGTGACAATACTTTGAAATTCAATGAATTGTCTTTTGAAATGACTAAGAGTTAAGACAATTTTATAAACGAAATAATATTTTCACAGATAATGAGTTTTAGAATGTTGATAAAGAATATCTCCATAATTACACATTTTATGATTTTTTGATTAAATTTATAAACGAATAAAATTATAATTATTGCTTTCATTGGCATAATCTTTAAGGAATAAACTGAAAAGGAAGAAGAGGATATACCGAATCAAGCCTTTTCGCTCGGCCTAAAAGTTAATCGACAAGAAAGAGTTCGGGGAGCGATAATGTCTATGACCGTCCCCCTGTCGAAGATTTATGGTAGGACTGATAAAATATAAAACCTGAAACACAAGATTTCCAACAGATTTGGGCGAAAATTCTGTGAAAAGTTTTCCGCGAAAAGCGACGCCCACACTTTGTGCTTTCGCGAAAAATCGTCAGATATTTCCGCCAAAACATAGACGTCGCTATCTCTGCAGAAACGATAAACAGTAGATATCAGGAAGTCGTGATATCGATTTGTTCTAGTTATAATGATATTATAAATACTATTGATATATTATGCTACTGAAAATCAGGGTCGCCAACACAAAAATAATATTTCTTTAATTTTTTAACTACACTAATATTACGTGATTGTAGACTCCAGCGGTTATCTGCTGGACTCGGAACGTTTGGTGACTCATATTATAAATATTTTGACAGCCAACTGTAGTGAAATACTCCAACTACATTTTTATAAGAAAACCAGATAACTTTCTCGCTCTATACTTCGTAAATGTCGTCACTCTTCATATCGATTTACAAGTATGTAAGGCTTATTCTATTCTAGCCTATCATTTTAGACAGAAATCATCTTCGTTGGCTTACCATACTTTTTTTTCAGTTCCGGTAGAACATTTTAAATACTTTCGTAAGTTTTAATGAGTTTATTAATGCAGATGAGGATTATATTACATTTGTTCTTAAACATTAAAAATTATCAATATCTTAGTTTTAAGTGATAATTTTATAAACTGTGACAATAATATAATACTGAGACGTTGATAAATTGGTTTTGCATAGAATTTTTAGTACAATAAACAAAAAAATATTGAAATATATAAAGTACTTAAGTAAATTTGTTGATTTTCGGTAACGTTAAGCGCATTTTGCCAATTTGACAGAAATAGCCCGCAGGTTAAGTATTAAAAATATTTATTATAAATATCTTTGGCCAATTAACTTTGAGAACAAGATTTCTCTAGGCTGGTTTCATTTTTCTTCAGTGCAGTGAATTTCAACGCATGAAGATTTATTTTTATTTTCCTTGTAGTTTAAAACAACGGCCTTTGATGGTTTGAAAAAAACTGTTATTTAGTTTGAAAAATATAGTGTCTTGCCGATACTATAGAGTTTTACGTACACGCCTTGCAATCTTAGAATGTAAGTTTAATTCCTACATCTGCCGAATTTTTGAAAACCCAAAAATGTGGGACTGGATTCTCATTGGGTTAAGCAATAATCTACTTTATATCCATGTATGATTCTCCAATATATATGCTCAACTTTCGGAGTAAACATAAACAAATATTAGTTCATAGCTCAGTAGATAAATATGCGTGTTTATAAATATCTAGGCGCCAAAGACCACGGGTTTCATTTCATGAATACGTTAAAAAATAATATGTTTTAATGTAACTTTTAAAGAAAAGCTCATATATCTATCTGGTTCAATAATAGAATGATAACCATTTCCGTGAAATTACACATTAGTCATATTTTTCATTTGTTCATCATATATGTTCCTAAAATCAATAGCATTGGGAATCAAACTTGAAAACTCCGGCTCCGCAGTGGGTTAGTTAACTTCTGAGTTACCAGGGATATAATTATATATTACAATGAATATATTTCTCTTGTGGACACCTTCATAATCTGAAGATTGATGTGCTTCATTGTACAAGACAAAATAATGAAAATTACATCAAATAAAGAGAGAGTAATGATTTTTAATTATAAAAGGTTACATTTAAAAATAAATAAGAATAAATTACAAGAATTATAAGTGAGTACTTTCCTGAACATTCATCAAAAATGTCATGAAAGTACGTTGAATCTGGATTTTCTATCGTCTGTGGGATAAATCCCTCATTTACTATAAAGGGGCAAACCCAAAATGAAGTATGTGCATCGTCCGTCAATGTCTATCCAGATAGGTTCTACTTTAAACAAATTCTATAGAATATTTTTCTATAACATCAATGGAAAAGTAGGATTTTCTTTTAACCAGAAACATGAAAAATACATTCGGAAAAATGTATCGATACAAAAAAATCCAATTTATCTAAAGGACAAAGGTTTTTTTAAGTAAATACAAAAAAACATCTGTTGATTTTTGATTGGAAACATTGATTTAAGCAATTTTAAAAATATAAAGCGAATTTCGACTTTAAATTAAAATCAATTTCAAATTTCAAGTGTCGTATTTTTAACAGTCAATTTATTTAATATTTTCATTTTTAAAATTTATCGGGTGTACATTTTAAATCATTTCCAATGAGTTCGGCGCTATTAAAAGTATATAGTCGATAGTAAATATAATTTATTAACAAATTTATCTTAGTTTGTAATTCACATATAAAAATAAAGAGATTTTCAAATGAGGTTATTATTAAGTTTGATTATTTTATCGCAGATTTAGACTATAGTGTTATTGCTTTATTATCTATTATGTATTATACAATATATAGTTGAGTACTTCAAGGCAGTATAATTACATGGTGTAGGATTGAAATAAGTTTTTAAAAATATTATTTCATAGTTGAAACACTTCTTAAAATAGTATTTTTTAAACTTCAGATCAATTATAGAATAGATGGGTGATATAGAGCCTGCAATGGAGCTGAGGATATGGAGATATGAAACTGATGTTTTATTTAATCACGAGTGTAAATGAAGGCTCTAGAAATAAAAATGGCAGTTTCCATGTTTTGTCAACAGTTAATTAAATATATGATCGAGAAATTTTGCATATGTAATGAAATAAATTAAAAAGAAATAAGACATGGTACAAAATCTTTGAATAAACGTTTTTTGCGTTTCCTGTTTTGCGTATGTTACGTCCTTCTACAGTCGACGTTTTTACAAAAGCCTGATAAATATATAAGTTTACCAAAGCTTTAAAAAAGCTTACATAACCCCTTCTCATGAAAACTGAAAAGTATTTGTCGTAGCTACATCAAACAAGATGTTATCAGAATTGTTAGTTTAAAAGTTAAATAGAATAAAAATAATTATGTCTGCGGTCAGTTGTTTGAATAAACCCACTCACTTGAGAGGGTCCGGGTTCGATTCTCGTCTCTTAGGGACCCTTTTGCGGAGATAATGGGTTTCTACCAGTGGCGTGGTTTTACTTGTAAAGTCTATCTCAATGGTCAACGTAATCACATTGTAATTTATCTTTTTGTAATGCAAGATTGATTATAAATCTAAAATATATTTAGATTCAAGATTCAACTTTGTATATATTTTATAGAATGATTTACAGTCGACTCTTTAAAATATATGTAAGTTTTACATAAGTGGCATTTGAATTCACCGATATACATTTTTTTCTAAATTATATTTTATTAGTTTTGAAGGAATTTTGTTAAATTATTTGACTGCTTATTCATATTTTATTGGTAATATATTATACTTAAACTATTTATAAAAGGGATAATTCTAAAGTTAAATTATTTCACTCTGTCAAAAAATTAAAAATAAAATTATCATACAACATGTTTTTCAATGTTTACCAATTGGTTCTTTTATATAAATAATACTTGTTTAAAATTTTCTCCTTTATGTTTTGGCATAGTGAAATAAGTTTGCTTTGTAAATACTTCCCTTCTCATCATTTATTAAAAATATAATTAAGTAACACAGCAAAGTGTAAATAACCGTTGAAGATTGTTTGCAGCAAGATATGCATTGTTCATTTTTGACCTAGTTTTTCATTTCAACATTTAATCTTTCTGAATATGATTATTTCTATAAATAATTCATAAATAAACTATCTATTCCAATGCTGACCATATTGACGTGAACTGTATTGAGATGTTTTATCTTATGCGCGAGCTGATTCTCGATCAACTATGTTATTCAAAGTTTGTCAGTATTATTTCAACGTTGAATTTTAGATAATAGGACTCGTTTGCACAAGATTTTTGGTCTTGATATTGTGACACGTATGTTGTATATTGTTATTTATTTATTTAAAATTTTGATAAATATAAGCGATTATCAATTCAAAGCTTTTATAAAGTGGCATACAACAGTAAAATATTAGAAATAGACAAAGAAAAATAGCAATAAATAGAAAGAAAAGTAAAAATCGAATTGTAAGAAAAACAAATGCTTCCAAGAGAGTTACCAGATCTCTTTTTACCCAAATTCCAGAGTCTAAACCTATTCTAGAAATTTATAAAACAAAATCTTGCTTTAATCATGCTTACTCAGGTGGAACATATCATTGACCGAAGCAGTTTTATTATACATATTCATTGCAATAGATTATCTTAATACATAAATAAACCAATTAAGAACTATAATAAAAAAGTTGGTTTCTTATCTTAAATACCATACTATGTACTATTAATATGAGATTTAAAGTAAATTCAACTTGGATAACTTTAATATCCCCGGTAACGTAGAAGTTAGCGTACGAGGCTCGTAATCCGAAGGATGCCGGTTTAATTGCCACATCTGTTGGATTTTTAACAAATCTAAAAATGCCAGACTGTATGCCAATTGCTTTAAAAGCCTGAAAAATTATTTTCGTTAAGAATAATTTGTCAATACGTGTTTTCACATTGCGGAGATCTACATAATCCACTTTTGGGGTGAATATCTTCACACTGCTTAGATTCAAATACGTCCACTTTGAGAACAAAAATGATTTAAAAAACATACTATATGATTTAAAGCCATATTGAATTTATCAATTATAAATAACAATACTTTATTACAGTTATAATATATTTTAAAAAACAAAAAATACATGCTTTTGTTTGTCTGTCACTAGAACTTCTCCTAAACGTTAAACAGTAATAACGTCAAATTTTAAAATGTTATTTAAACTACCTTTTCCAAGTAAACTGTACAAAAATCAGTTAATAAATATTACTTATGATCAACAAAAGACTAAATGTAATAGATATATATAAAGATACAAGAACACAAAGTAAACTGTATACTACATACAGTTAAATATTGATAATAGTATTTGACCGAAATAGCTATCAACAAAATCAGATAATTTAAGAGAATACTTGAAAATCAATATTCAATCATTGTATTGTTCATGTGTGTGTTATAGTATTCAAACACACTGACTTATATATATAGCCATGTATCGAAATACATTTGTAATAGAAGAATGAATTTTAATAAACAGTGAATGATTTTGAATCTTTCCCAGACGAACCCGGAAATAATGGTGGTGTTTTATAAATATTTCATAAAAAAACTATTGTAAATCCAATATTTAAGTCGAGAATTCAAGACGGAATATAGAATATCAAGGGCCAAAGATTTACGCAATAGAAGAAAGCAACACAATTCGAATCGTGCGATTTTTTTTATTCGGTTACGCTACTGTATATAAAACCATAAGGATTAAGGGTTGACCTTTTCTAGCATGGGGATTTGGCAGGACGAGGATGGAAGCAAAGCAAACTGGGAAACTCGCATCTACGATTTCCACTTTCATGGTTATTAGTTTCGGAAATTGAGAGGTGTTGACACTGGAAAAATATTTGAACTTGTGCGTCGTGATTTTTTTTTATTGTCTGAATGTAATGTTATATTATGACTCTTAAAAGAACAAATGTGATATGTGCTATGACAATTTAAGCACCTAAAAATATTTTCAGTATTTAATGTAGTCGTGTATTTCGCTTGAGATAAAACAATACTTTGCACAACGCAACCATTTCATAGACGATAAACAAAACTTGCTTTATCTCTCCACTATGTTTTCACATCCGTTATGCGGGCGTATGACGTGGCGTAACGAACGTGAGGTGCTCTTCATAAGCGCCAGAAATGTCCCAAAAGTAACTTTATAAGATCTTGTTTGGCGTGCACTAGATTGTGCGTGATTCCTATCTTAACTAATTATGCACTCACTAATGTGCCCACCATCCTGCCACCCCGTCCTTACAACTGGCCTTAATCGGGCGTATCTCGGAGCTCTGATATCAAGAAGCGATCTACTTTATTCGATGGGGATGTTCCGGGAGTAAATATAAATTACCCAAGACTTAGTGTGCTGAACTGTTAATATCTAGCCTTGTCGAGAAGAGACCTTGCCGTTAGCCGTAAGATTTTAATTTTTTTTTAAAAGCTAGACAATTATCCTTCATACAAATCAAGTCGCAATGGCTGCCCGGTTCGACAAATGGTCAAACCGACTTGAGAAGCTCTTTCCTTTCAACTGACATATGGGAACAATGCCAGAGGATGTGATTGGCATCCTGCATTTCGCCACATAAGCAAGTAAGAGATTCTATAAGAGCAAGCTGACAGAGCTTGGAGGCAAACCCACCGTGACAGGTTAAGAACAATGGTCTGGAGTCAATCAAACAGAACTCTCAATAATCGATCATACAGTTCTATATCTATTGTGTAAATAAAAAAATAACGTAACCCTCAGTTTTTTCAACAATTAAAATGTGTACAAACTAATACATGTTTTATCAAAAGGATGTAAGCGGCAAATATTGAACAAATATATAAACTTAAATATAAAATTTTATATTGCAAAAAGGATTGCCTGTCAAATCAATTATATTCGTTTTTCTTAAATATCTCATTAAATTAATAGAAGATTGGGTAAATTTAACACCAGTTTTAGTATTTGTGCACTTTGAAGTTATGTCTATTTAATATTTGGCCCAAAACCATTATATATACGTTTTTTGCGCCTCCTGTAAAAATTGTTCTGTGTGGGTTACGTACTTTTACTTTGCCACAGTCGATAAATAATGTGTTTATTTTTTTCTATTGTGGTTACTGATTTTTTTTATCAAGTATCGATGAACTTTAATACTTCATAATCATCCCACCTCGATAACTTTGGATATTTTATGTGATGCCCAGTAATAATTTACTTACCAGTACCTAGTGTAATTGTTACCATTAATAGCCCCTTTAATAGCTTCAGTGAATTCTTAGGGTATCCTTTACATAGCTGGACATTACTTACAGAACCTCTTGTGGATCAATCAAAGACTGCAAGTGCCTTAACTAGTGTAGCGTTTTAATCTAGTTTGACTAAGCGGCGCTCGTATAAATATATAGTGCGGGTGTCGGCAACCTAGGATCCGCGGGTCACGAAATGACCCATTTGATTTCCGTAAATAAAGTATAGTATAAATAAAGTTTATAAACAAAGGAACTAAAACTTTAATAGGAATTATTTTTTTGATTTTTATGTTTGAAGTTAAAAGCATATTGTAATTATTTTATTTATAAACGTCTTTTTAAAAGTCACATTCTAGTTGATTTTGATACACAGCCAAAAAATGTTGTCGATGCCTAATATAGGGTGCCCCAAAATGAGCTGACATCTTAAAATATTTTAACGTTACCTAACCTTACCTAACCTCACCTTATCTACCCTAATCAATTGAAACTAAATCTAACCAAACTAACCTACCAAAAATAAAATTAAGAGAATGATAATGAAATCTAGAAATTGCATGTGTCTCAAAATGAGCTGAAATGAACAAGTTTTATAATTTATACGCGTAGTTAGATTATATTTATTTTCATAATTAAATCTCAACGTTTACTAATGATAAAAGCAGATAAGAATGTCTACACTATTTTTCCAGAAAAAAATGGAGGAGCAAATTTATAATGTCAACTCATTTCGGGGGATCATTTACAACCCAAATAGCTCAACTTTATATATTTTCTTACATTACTGCCGTCTTGGAACGGCTTACAGACACGGCGGATTTTTTTTTTTTGAAATATTCAAGACACGTGCGTGTATGGTATTTATGTCCAAGTTTCTGAAGCGGAAGTGAGCACAGGCTTTACTTGTATCCCGTAAACTGTTCCCGTTGGTTCTCCCAGAGTGTAGGCGGGACTTAGAATCCAAGACGAGCACAACATTTATCTCCTGACATAATTCCCATATTATTCAGTTCTCAAATCACCTCACTAATCCCGTCATGTTTTATCACAAAAGAACCCTACTCAAATATGTTGTCGACCTTATGAAATGTTTTATTTCAATAGTTATTTATTAATAAATATAGAATATCTGTTACATGTACAAGTTCCCTATCAAAGCAGAATTAAAATATATTTTTTTGAATGGATATGGCAAAAGCTTTTTTCTGAAGCATGGAGAGCCTTAAAATCTTCATAATGTAAAGATTGTGTTTAATACATAACTTTTTAAAACAAAAAACTGAAACAATTTGATGTGAGAGATGTGTTGTGTGATGTTTTTCTGGATGTAAATGTATATTTAAAAGATTACAAGTATCGGAGGACGAACACATATTTATAAATAGTTTGATAGTCAAATATCTTTCTTCTGAATTATTTAAAACTGGTAAACTTCCATATGTGAGATCACTGTT
>JAGVSQ010014837.1:0-10431 GCA_022683975.1 Rhyacophila evoluta
CACGGAACGTTCCGAGTCTGGCAGATAACTGCTGGAGTACACAATAACGTAATATGACGGTTCCCGCAGGCCAAGTGTTAAGATCTTTACACTGTGTAGATCCATATGCTTCACTTTAGGAACGAGCATGGTTAAAAAATATGAATACTCTTGTAATATTTAAGATGACAAGTTTGGGGATTATAACAGTATCATGTTATATATTAATCATTTAGCAGATTTCAAACTCGTAATCTTACGGTTCCCACAGGCCAAGTGTTAAAACACATAATTGAGGGGTGTATTTGAACTTGTTCAACTATGCCGATATTTAAACGCGACAATATGAACAAGTATATTTTGTATAAAATAACCAACCATGTATATGTTTTCTTTTCAATGTTTTTAAATTTTATCTTTTCTTCTGGCTTACTAGCCTTATGGATATTCTATACAAAAAATCCGTGTTCGAAATCCTGCTTAAATTTTGACATAGTGGAATTGATTCATTTTGGGAACACACCTCTAAATTATAATTGATTTTTTTCTTTAAAACATAAAATTACTGTACATGATTAAGGATGCCAGCATTAATTTTTATGTGTACTTAGAAGATAGATAGTCTTTCCGAAAAAAAAGAAATTATGGAACAAATCGTCTTGGCATTTGATCCTTTTCTATTATAATAACACTCACGATCCGTTTCAGGTCACACTGGAGTGCGACATACATATTCAGTCGTGAAATATTGATTATTTAAGTGTTATAATTATGCAGTAAGCATATTTCAAAATATGTTTATTTAAAAATTCAAAATCATTACGTGCATATCCCGTTTTAATCTCAAGTAATTACGGTGAACTTAAGTGTAATTTATACTAGCAACTTCAATGGAAAAGTTGAAAAAAATATATCGGAAACTAATTTGAAGCTCTAAACGATTTTCCTGATGACCGCTTGACATTGTTAATTACCCATAGGGTGTCGCCTACGTTGGTTTTGAAAATTGCCAGTCACGGTGAACCTGTGACATTGATATAAATATGTATATTATAATAAATGGCTAACTCAATAAAATTCTCCGTTGAAATTCCGTAGTAAATCTTGTCAAACGAAAATGAATGATTTATGAAATACTAAAATTACAACCTCCCGATAGCGTAGTTGGTAGTGTGCGTGCCTAGCGATCCGGGGAATGCGGGCTCGAATCCCCATCTGTCGGATTTTAAAATCCGAAAAATGTAGGACTGGATGCCCATTGGGTTGAGTAATTGTCTGACAAACAATTCTCGTGAAAAATAATCTGTCAAAACATCTTCACATTGCAGAGATCCATATACTCCTCTTTCTAAGTGAATATCTTCACACTGTGTAGATCCATATGCTCCAAGTTGAGAGCGAATATGGTATAAAAAAAATGTTCAAAAACTCGGCATAAAAAATGTTTCTTAATTCGTATAAATTGATTTTATTTAGAGTAAATTAAGTCAGAAGTTTCTTTGTGAGTCTTATTCAAAGCCCCTAGCAAGCAACAAAAACAAATCTTGTAATTTTTTGTAGCTAACATAAGAGTGTATGTTAGAATTTTTTTTTATTGACACCTGTATTTTCGCGTACGTTGATTACAAATTATACTAAAATATGTTATGATTAACTGCTGAAAGGTTTATTATAGCTGGGCTACGGAACAAGGTTGTCTGAGTGTCGGCTGAATCACCTTACCCACTTGAACGTAGAGTACCTCAGTTTTCCGACGAAGCACAAGTGGCTTATCGTACATATGACGGCAATGAACACTTTTAAATCTTCTTTGATTTATCCTTCCATCGAGTCCCCCCACTTGAGTGTTATATTATTTATTACAATACATACGCTACGTAAAACTTACGTTATTATTAAATGTTCGTGGGATATATTGATAAGTAGTGTTTTTCATTATAACGATAATAATGAATGCGCCTATACTGTATATTCAGTAATATGTTATTAAACCAGCGTTTTTAAGGTTTTTGGGTCCTGACTTAGTAATGATTTTACTTTAGCTACTAATTTCGGGCAGTAATTTTGGTTTTGTGGCCCATGAAAATTTGTAATTTCGGGATGGATATTCATTCCATTTATGATATATTATATCGTCGTATTACTGGCAAAAGACGTTAAAGTAAAAAACTGAGTTTTGAGATAATCGAGTTTTAATGTTTGAGTCTCTCTATTAAATACATTTTACGACAAATTCTTAAAGTATAATGTATTATTTGATAGAGAGACTCAAACATTAAAACTAGATTATCTCAAAACTCACTGTTTTACTATAACGCATTTTGCCAGTAATACGACGATATATGACACTAGACTTGCCGTACGTTTTTAATGACACCATTCTTTCAATTTTTGGCATAGGTATTGCAGAAAAATCCCACGGACTAGTGGTTAGGAAACGCTGGATTATAAAATTCTTCTTTTACTTAAATTGATCAAAATCAATCCCACTAAGAACGATCTAAACATGCTGTCTTCATATTTGAAAAAAAAAACTAACATTTTGATTTCTGTAATAATCAATTTTAACATTTCATCATTATTATAGTTTTTAGTACGGTTGCTTTTTACAAAAATGGAGTAAAATTTAAGTATCGACTCATTTTTCATATCGCATTTTTGAGTGGTCAATCTTTCATTTTTATTGCGTTTATGAGTGAGATATTTTTTAATAGGTGTTTATTTTTAGGACTAACAAATTTCTTAATTGTATCTATCTGCCTATCTATGCTGGCAGAAAATCAGAAAAGCATTTTTTTACATTTATGATTAGTAATGTTTTAAAATGGGGCATGTTTATGGCTATTAGAGATATGATTTTAAATTTAATATTTAAGTGTGGGCCTTAATTTCGCTCGTAAAATTACCTTATCTTTTGAATATTCTTACTGTGGAAAAAAAGGTTCTTTCATTTTGATTTTTCTTCTTTATTTGTCATGCTCACCATTGGCCTTTATAAATAATATTAATATTATAATTACACTCCTAGTCAACCTATAAATTAAATGTTAATGGTCAATATTTTGAACTTATAGTTGTCAGTGTTAACTGGTTAGTTATTAACACTTAACCTGCGGGCTACTCTTGGCAAGTTCGTAAAATGCGTGAAAGGTTTGCTAAAATTAACATAGTATCTAAAAAACTTTAAATATATCAAAAAAAATTGCTTATTATATTCTATACAGAATCAATTTATAAACATTTCAATATTACATTATTGTCATAGCTTATATAACTGTCACTCAAAACTAAGATATATATTATTAATTTTTAATGTTTGAGAAACAAACTAATAGAATCTTCGCTGGCATTAATAAACTCATTTAAAGTTTACGGAATTACGGTTTATGTTTTCTCCAAACTGAAAAACAAGTAAACTAAACCAAAGAAGATGATTTCGGTCGAAAAATATTAGTCTAGAGTAGGATAATCCTAACACACTTGTAAATTGGTATGAGTGATGAAATTTACGAAATATAGGTCAGGAAAAATTTCTGGTTTTCTTATAAAAAAATTAGTAAAAATCTTTGAGTATAGTTAGAAGTAAAATATTTTAAGTATGAAGCACGGAACGTTCCGATTCCAGCAGATATCCGCTGTATACAATCATGTAATATTTCGGGTCTCGCAGGCCAAGTGTTAATACTCTTACAATGACTTCAATCGTAATCTTGTTACAGAAAGCACTAACAAATAACCATTGCTACACATTAGAGAAATTTAAAAAAAACTTGAATGAACTGATTAATTATTTGGTTATATCTGTTGTATTCAATTATGCAACTGATTTCAAATTACCACCAATTTGGCAGCCTTAGTGAAATGTATGGTATCTTGATAGCCATATTGATTTATCATTATTTTTTATAAAGCGCTCATTAACAGGTTGATGCTAAGAACAGTTTGAAAACATTTTACTAACAGTATAACCGTAAAATTCGCTAAACACTGTTGAAAATGCATCCTCGTAAAAATCCCATATCGGAAACAAATCAATAATAATATCGCAAATGACCCAGCTTTGTTTAAAATCAGTAAACAATAAAAATTAATCAACTCTTTTGACAACAAATTGATTCAATAAATTTAATGTAACACAATTTCAAAATAACATTACGCTACAAATATATGATAGGTTTCCTCTATTAATAAATTCGATTTTATTTACCACTGTCATATGCATTACAATTTGTTGTTTCTTACTTGTTATAGAGCGGTAGCAGCATATTTGCGAGCGCTCAATCTGTCGCCCAATAATGCCGTGGTCCACGGTAACCTTGCCTGCGTCTACTATGAGCAGGGTCTTATTGACCTCGCCATCGATACCTACCGGAGAGCCATCGAACTGCAGCCTAACTTCCCAGATGCCTACTGCAACCTGGCAAACGCCCTCAAAGAGAAGGGGCAAGTACCCGAAGCAGAAGAGTGCTACAACACCGCGCTCAGCTTATGCCCCTGCCATGCTGATTCTCTTAACAACCTTGCCAACATCAAGAGAGAGCAAGGCTTCATCGAAGAGGCCACTAGACTATATCTCAAGGCCTTAGAAGTTTTTCCAGAATTCGCTGCGGCTCATAGCAATTTGGCATCAGTCTTGCAACAACAAGGTAATACTTAGAATCCAATGGTATTAGAATATAATGATACAATGTCAAATCTCATTTTTTAAATTAATATATGAGGATTAAAAACTTCTTGCTTACTTGTCTATTCTGTTTACTGTATTGCATCAGTTATATGTTGTTATCTTGAATAGCAATATTTAAAAAATCATAATTTTTTTATTGTAGGTTACTAAAGTAAATTAAATTAATTAGTGTATTACTTGTCTATAATATTAGCATTTTGACTCGAAGATAATATTGATGTTTGCGTTTTACAATAAAATATTATCTTTTGTGCTATGAAGCACATCATTGATGCATAATTTCTGAATTTCCATTACTGATTGACATTTTTAGCAGCTATTGGTGAAAAAGTACACCTTGAATTCAAAGACACTAGTGAAATAATGTGTGTTATAACTGATGTAATTTGGCATTGTATCCAAAAGAAAAATGCAAACATGACGAAATTTCTACATGATTTTCATACCCTATATTGATTGTATAATACAAATACATATTTTTTTTAATTTAATCATTGTACCAATAATGTTAGTAATTTAATTGATGATGCTATTTTTTCTCTCAGGTAAGTTAAATGAAGCCTTGATGCACTACAAAGAAGCAATCCGAATCCAGCCAACATTCGCTGATGCGTATAGTAACATGGGAAACACTCTGAAAGAAATGCAAGACGTAACTGGTGCCTTACAATGTTACACACGAGCAATACAAATAAATCCTGCATTTGCTGATGCCCACAGTAACTTGGCCAGCATTCACAAGGATTCTGGCAATATTCCTGAAGCCATTCAGTCGTATAGGACAGCCCTAAAACTAAAACCTGACTTCCCAGATGCATACTGCAACTTGGCGCACTGTCTTCAGATAGTTTGTGACTGGACAGATTATGAAGCCCGTATGAAGAAATTAGTCAGTATTGTGGCTGAACAACTAGAAAAAAATCGTCTGCCTTCGATTCATCCTCATCATTCCATGCTGTATCCACTGTCGCATGAATTCCGAAAAGCAATAGCAGCCAGGCATGCAAATTTATGTTTGGAAAAAATACATGTGCTACACAAACCCGGTTATAAATTTTCCCGTGAATTGCAGGGAAGATTACGCATCGGTTACGTGTCAAGTGATTTTGGTAACCATCCGACATCTCATTTAATGCAGTCTGTTCCAGGACTCCATGAAAAATTGAAAGTTGAAATATTTTGCTATGCCCTTAGTCCAGATGATGGTACAACATTCCGCTCCAAAATCGCACGAGAATCTGAACATTTTATTGATCTCTCTCAAACTCATTGCAACGGAAAAGCAGCAGACAAAATACATATGGATGGTATACATATCCTTGTTAATATGAATGGATACACTAAAGGTGCTAGAAATGAAATCTTCGCCATGCGACCAGCACCTATACAAGTAATGTGGCTCGGATACCCTGGTACTAGCGGAGCTAGTTTCATGGACTATCTAATAACTGATGCAGTCACATGCCCCCTAGAGCTTGCTAATCAGTACAGTGAAAAACTAGCGTACATGCCCAATACATTCTTTGTGGGAGATCACAAACAAATGTTTCCACATCTTCAAGAAAGACTCATCATCAGTGATAGATCACATCAAACGGGGCCAGTAGCCGATAATGTAGCTGTCATCAATGCTACTGATTTGTCTCCACTGGTTGAGAATACATCTGTGAAAGAAATTAGAGAAGTGGTACGATCTTCGAGGCCTGTTGAAATATCTATGAAGATAGCTGAGCTGCCGACCACCACACACATTGAGACAATGATTGCCTCAGGGCAGGTGCAGGTGAGACATTAAGTATATCTATAACTGTACATTGAACCGTGTCACCATTTATTTGTTGTTGACCTTAAAACCTATCATTATATTAAACTCAAAATAAATAGTTATTTCAATTAATTTGTTTTAATTGCTTTCTGAAGATAACAAAAATCTCAACACAAATCTTTCTTTATTAACACTTTTCTTATTCTTGTATTATTATATTGATTTCAAATATTAACTTCCTAATTGTATACTTTATTTCTATAAAGTGCAATAATTTTGTCTAAATATACTCATATTTAGTTTTTCTTGATTATTTCAGACATCAGTAAATGGAGTGGTGGTACAAAATGGCTTAGCAGCTACACAAACAAACAACAAAGCAGCAACTGGGGAAGAAGTTCCTCAGACTATCATGATCACCACACGCCAGCAGTATGGTCTGCCTGATGATGCAATTGTATACTGTAACTTTAATCAGCTGTATAAGATTGATCCACTGACACTTCACATGTGGGTTTATATTTTGAAACACGTGCCAAACGCCGTCTTGTGGCTGCTTCGGTTTCCGGCTGTTGGAGAACCAAACCTGCAAATCACAGCTGAGCAGCTTGGTAATTATATCAACATTTGATTTTATTATTTTTATCTACCTTAAGACAATTAAAAAAAGGAAACTTCTTTTTCTTCTACTCTAAGTAATTATAAATCAACATCTATTTAAACTCATATTCAAATATATTGTTGAATATATTGGTATTCGAACATATAACCATCCACTACCAACAGGTAAGTTCTGCACTTATGTTCCCAATATTTTTAATAGAATAATAGATTATGAAGGAGACAGATCAATATTATCCAGAATAGCAGATTTCTCAATTACTCCATGCATAATTTGAAAAAAATATTTAGCTAAATATCGATGATTTCATCTTACATATTTAAATTATATCTTATCTGTCCAATGACAGTATTTTTAATCCTTTTCTAAGTTTAAATATATTTCTAAAAAGTCAGAAATAGTCAATGAATGAAATTATATTTGATTCACAAACTAAGATATAGCGAAATCCCTATAATGTAACGAAACAAGCAATAAGTGACATGTATTAAAAGACTTATAGCACAGGCGAATTCGCACGGATCTATTATTGTAATTTTATGTTTAATTCTCCTTGTCATTGTTGATTTCTTTAATAGTTCCAATCTTGTTCAGAAATTTCCTCCTTATCCTGTATCTATTTAATCCTTCATTACTTCGTAATAGTTTGTTAGCATCTCCTACCCATTGGTGTTTTCTCTGAACTTCTTTCCAACATCTTTAATTTTTGCTTATCCTGTATTCGCGATTTATGATTTATCTGTATGATGTATTCTTGTAAACATATTTGAAGTTATAACTTAACTTGACATTACAATCCAAATATTATATTCAATTCCTATTTAATTGTCCTGCGTATGCGTTTTACTTAATTTTTCCAATATATTTTTTCTAACGGAATTAGTATTGTGGAAACTATTGAAAAACTTTTTTCAGATACTTTCCACCAAATATTTTGACTGTTTCATCGAGTTTCACGAGTAAGATGATTAATTTATGAAAACCAATCTCAGTGGTGAAATTTAAAATTGGTAGAATAAATATAAATTACTATGCTATTATTTTTATTTATTGACATAATATGGATTGATGTATTAATTATGTAATCTGGTCATAATTTAATATTATGCTAATAAATTATCTACTTCGTGTTGCCAGTATAATAGTTTCACAAAAATTAACTAAACAAGTAATCTTTGTGCATTAATAGATTCTTCTACTCACAGAAAATATTATGAGAAAATCGTGCGCTACCCTAAATAAATTTTCTAATGATATATATTATTACAGAAGTTTTAATATTATATTAGAAAATATATATATTGTTGCTAAATCTTTGTACCGCACTGTTATTCAATATGATACGTACAGTTCAAAATTTTTTTATCATGTAATACGTTGTTTGCTATTTTGAATAAGCGATTATTTTGTATGTATTTGCATTTACTTTCGGGCGTTTTTTTATTTCACACTTTAATGCCTTAGAGGTTACTGGCTTCCAGTAAGAAAAAATTGGCTTCGAGCATTTATTCAGCGCTGCCCAGCACACGCGTTTTGTAATTTTCTTTTTAGAGTGACCAGCATGAATCTTCTGTATGTTATTGCAGGCCGAACTGGCGCCCATAATAAAAACTAATGAATGGCACAGCGAAAACCACAATAATCTCGTTAGAAAATATCTCAAAATAAAATATCTTCATTTATCTCATCAAATAAAGGATAATAACAAAGATCCAGTTTTAAACATTTTACATAAAACTTATTGCCGGTCAATGTTAAGATCAAAGTATCACATTTGTTTACAAAGTTGCATTATTATAAGTTTTATTACCATATATTCTAGATTCTATTTACCCTCATTCTATTCTAAGAACTCTCAGATATGAGATATCAAAATGAATTGAAGAATTGAATGTCTTGATCTAGTAGATTTTGTTGAGTATGTGTTCTGAATTTTACCATTCTGTTTGGATAATCGTTTGAAAATATAGTGTTAGGGAGATGAAAACTATTTTTTGTGATAAATATAATCTGCAAAAAATTACAACTATTTTGTATTTACAAATTGTGGATAATTTTTCTTATTGAAAATGTATCCCTAAGTAGTAATTTCACTAAACATTAAATGGATTGTAGCCTTTGCTTATTTGCTTGCACTTATAATTAAAATTACAATCTTTCAATAATTTCTAATTACATCACTGAGATTAGAGCTCAATATAGCGCTCATTCTTAAAACATGCATAATGTCATTGATAAATATGGATGACTCCCAATGAGTAAAAAAAAAAAAAAATATATTCATAGCTTACTAAATCGCATACGTAAATTACTCTACAAGTGGACACATAATTCAAGATGCTTTCCTTTGTCCTCAGGATTACCTGCTGGGAGGATCTTATTCTCAAATGTTGCCGCGAAAGAGGAACATGTACGGAGAGGTCAGCTGGCTGACGTCTGCCTCGACACACCTCTCTGCAATGGACACACTACTAGCATGGACGTATTGTGGACTGGAACCCCCGTAGTTACATTACCTGGCGAAACTCTTGCATCAAGGTAAATATTTAATTTATTTTTGCTTTCTTAGTTTGGTATAATATGAAATTGGCTTAGTGACTAAATAGCATACAATGTTTTATGTATTTATCTAATCGCACCAAAATCAAACCAGAAATATTTAGATGATGCTTTTTGGACATTTTGGACCATGGATGTCATTGGCTTGACGTAATTTTGTTTAGTGAAATATTTTATACTGATGGTTTATTTTCTTCTATTTTATAATCATTTCGTTAGATGTATTTAGATATTCTCAAACAGAAGAGAAGTCCACTTATCAAGTGCTCTTATAGAGGCAGTGATATTTGTAGGAATTTCTTCATATTTAAATTTATTTGTTGTCATTACAGAGTTGCAGCTTCTCAGTTGAATACCCTTGGATGTCCTGAGTTGATAGCAAGAACCCGACAAGAATATCAAGATATCGCAATCCGATTGGGGACAGATAGAGAATAGTATGTTCATATATCTCATAAACTAATGTGCAGTTTTATTCTTTATGATAATTATTAAATACAAATTTATAATGAACTATGACATTATGAACAATGAATATATCAAATCGCCCACCCATAAAATTTCTCCGTAAAATACTTGTAATTATTGGTCTCAATTCCCAAAGTTCTCAATTTGCTGAATGTGGTTAGGTTAGACACTTGGCTCTTTCACTGCTTTTGCTAGAATTATAGGTTCACTATTTGTTTAATAGTCACTAAGCCAGATAGATTTGAGTCACATTCTGTTAGATTCTCATTTATGAGACTAGTAATAAAATTACTGACTTAACAGCATAGCACCCGCAAATTTTTTATTGATTTTCAAGTGGGGACCGGGCGA
>JAGVSQ010014838.1:0-10431 GCA_022683975.1 Rhyacophila evoluta
ATATGTATGTCGTGTTGTCAATGTATTAAACTTATAATTTGTGATATTACAACATCTATTAAGTAAAATAAATAAATAATATTGAAAGCAAAATATCAACGGCCAACATGGTGCTTACGAATGTGGAAAATTAGATTTTATTTGAAACAATGATACTTCATAACACGGCGATAATGTTCCAAGCTTAGTGGAGTTAACTAAGGTTTATCAGTAACTAAGGCTTCAGATTCGATATCTTCAAATATGTGTTCATTGAGAAAAGGTTTTCATAAATACTTAATTTCCAGAAACTCCAATGCAGAAAGAATGGCCAATATCGATATCTATTATTTATTTACATTGGACTTGAAAAAAACAATCATACACGTCAATACTGATGACTTTTATAACATTAATATGTGAACCACAATTGATTCTACGCCATATGAAAAACAGAAAACGTTGATATCCTTATCAATACAATCTTGATGACGTCATCACTAAAATGGGTAATGACGAAACAATTTAAAATGCATAATTATAACTCTTTTAGCCGACAATTGTGAGTTTAAAAATCACTGTATTAGTAACTTGCTAAGTACTTTTCGGAGCAGGAGGCTGCAGGACTTTATAAAAATCAAAAATGCAGAACTGAACGCTTAAGAACACTTGCATTGCCTTGAAAATAGCCTTCGAATAGAAACGTCCATGTACTTCATTTTTGGAGACGTTGTCGTCACATTTTTTAGATCCATATGCTCTACTTTCAGAGCGGAAATGGTGAACAATTATATATCACATATATCATTATATACATAACGCATGAAGAAAAGATTGGATAGTATATGTAATGAATGTTCACAAATCATTCGAAGTAAATTTTATTCAGTAACATCAAAACCAGAATTCCTTCAGGGAGGCATACCACTGGATAACGTGGGAAAATTCATAACATCAAAAATTAATTTGAAAATGCAGAAATAATTTCCCACAGACAAGAGTGATTAAAACAAATGGCTGAAGGACTAATTGAAATGATCCCCAAACAGTCGGCGGAATAATAAAATATTTACGCCAAAGTTCATTTAAATTGAAATCTCTACGTGGAAATAATATTTACGACCGCGCAGCTAATTGCTCCACCGCAACACAGAATGTATGGACAGTAGACATTTCAACTAAAACAGAGCGTCAAATTGAAAAACGATATTTTTGCATGCATTAATTGTTTTTTTTTCGTTTTTAGATTGTCTTGTTAGAATAGAATTGAACAAACTGCATTAAAAAGAGATACAGTAATTCAATTCAGATTTTAAAAATTCCCAATTACGGTGGTATTTAAATGAAGTTTATTCATCTTCTTTCATGGTCGCTTTATCTTTTTTGATCGTTTTTTTCCGATTTCATCTAAATTGTACAGTAAATTTTATTATATTCATTTCTAAGTATAATTCAGAAATTTATTGGATTTAAAATATCTTGAAATCATTTCTATAATTGAACGAATCATGAGAAAAAACGCCACTGTCCATGACTTCGACTTCTTTCATATATACTCCACAAAGGCATTCAGACGCCACATATGCCTACAAGAATCACTGTCGCCAGCCTACACTCTTAAGTCCTTCCGTACTATACCATTCAGTAGCTAAACCAAATACATTCTGACGACAGTATTTACTGCCTTTCCATGGTACTGAAATATGGTAGGCTTCAAGAATAAGCATATCAAATAAGGACCCTCCTGAGCCAGCCTGGTTTAGCGTCACTTATCAGCAATGCGTGGCTGCATGGTTTGTTCTTTTGTCTCATCGTCGCGAACGAAGTCAATTCACCGTATCCCCAGAATACGCCTCAGGTATCTGTTTTCAAAGCTTAAAATACTATTAATAATAAATTCTATGATGCGATCATGTGGCTAAATCGATTTCATATTATGTATTAGTTAAGACTTAATAAACAAAAAACTATATTTTTAGGGTTAATATTAACATGATTTACTTATGAGCAAGACCAGCGTTTTGGAAACTAAAAAATACCCTACGGTTTTATGCTTAACACATTAAAAAATATCTAATAAAAATAACATAGCTCAACTTTCACAGGCGATTCGCAAGCCAGCTGCACATGACAACCTAATAGATTGAGCAAAAAATGTATGGTGAATTACTTACTTCATACATACCATGAAAATCTTCATTAAAACACATTGCAAAAACATAATTGGATGCTGCTTAATCTTTGGCATAAAAAAACCGTAAGCTTTTACACTATTAATGGTGATTGTACTTAAATAATGACTAAGGATGTCGGTGTAGCTTCTTCGACAATAATTTTCCTCTTCCACACAAGACGTACGAGGAACAAAAAGACAACGACGAAATATTATAATACTCAATGAATGTAGCACAATAAAAAAAGTTTACTATCGAATGCGAAAATAAACACCAGTACGGTTGTGTCGATATTAGGTCAAAGGCGTATCAAGTATTAATTTTAACAATAACAATTAATCGATATACTCGTATGTGTATGATAACATAACATAAAAGGAAACATGCCATTACCTAAAACTATACAATCAATAAGACATGAAATATATTTAAAGAAATAGAATTATTGTTGGCGGGGTTGAAAGATGAGTGACACATTTAAATAGTGAGAAATCTAAAAACATATTTTTCACTAAATGAGGAATCATATAAATAAATAATGTTAATAAGAAAATTCCAACGAATAATATACCATTTGAAATTCAGATAATTGACACAAATTTTTGTCTAATTATCGTAACATTAATAATTATATTAAACATGCCTAAGAATATTTTAAAACAATCTTCAGTAAATTAATTATATACCAATTAGCCTTTAAATAATCATGTGATATGTTCAGAATAACACTGTTTAATAAATGATAATTATAATACAAACAACAATAAAAATCAATTAGCAGAAATTTAGTCAGAGTATTTATAACCCACAAAGTGCTTTAAGCTGCTTACTTGGATTATACAACCTCGCGGGTTGTCGCAGGTGAATGACAGTACATCGAAGGACACGGATTCACGGGATCAACCTTTAATTAAAGCCTACCTGGGACCCAGCTCAACCTTTCAATTTACTTCCGTTTAATATTTCTTATTATATTATATTTTGTCCGCATGTTCTTAGTTGTAAAGCTCATACGGAATGGAATTGTCAGATTACGGGAAGTTAGTGCGAAATTTACGACCCGAGAGTTAAGATGCTTCATCGGAGTTAAGGGCATAGTTCAGAAACATAACATGTTGAGCATATAAATTTAAAACTCTACAGGTAAACTTAATTAATGCAGGCATATTAGCGGCTAATAAATAAAAAAAACCGAGTAATAAATAACTGATAATGAAACATTTACTACTTACATGTGAAATCCAAAGGATGAGAGAAACCAAGGATGATTTGGACTTGAAAATTTTTGATGGGAAAATATTTAGTAGGTGAATCTTTCAAGTCTATTTGGCGAGGGAATTCAAAGTAAATGCATTTTTTACATTCAATATTGTACACGGCAGATTACGTTGAGGCGACGTATTGAGTATATTGATATCCGCAATATGAAGACGTCTTGACAGTTTCACGAGAATTGTTTGCCAGAGAATTGCTCAACCCAATGGGCAGCCTGTGTTGTTTTTTTTCAATTTTGAAATATCTGACAGATGTGATCAAACCCGCAATCTCCGGATTTATATGCGAGCACGCTAACCTCTACGCTGCCGTGGAGATCTGATAGTTTTAATGATGCTAAATATGTTCCTATTTTTTTCCAAATATGACTTTTAGAAAAAACTTATTAAAAACTACATAGATGTCCATTCGTATTTAATTTGCACCATAATTGAAAAACTTTCTCTTTTGGTGGCATGAAACGTTTTTGATGGATGCATTGTTTTTGTGCACACGTGTAGTATATATAGTCAGTAAATATAAATAAAAGATTAAAAAAAATCGAATGAAGCGTGCTGCGGAAAGATAAATGATGTTAAAACACGATAGGTATGATATATTATATTATGAGAATTATTTCAAAGAGTACAGAAGAACTTTAGTTTTTAAACAATGCAATCAAAGACATTTGTAAAAAATCCACAGCACAAATATTTTATGTTTCTATCCTTCCGAATAATTTAATTTAAAGTAAACTTTGCACAAAAGCGCTGACGAGTTATAATAATGTATAACATCTAAAACACATTTACAATATCAGGTGTCATATTGTTAAGTTCAGTATTTAATGGTTAATCCTGAAAGATTCAATGCTATGAGTTGAAGTTTGAATGAAAGCTTTAATAATGAAATACGATTTCAATTTTCAGTATTCTGTTAGATTTATTTGATGACCGTAATTGCCTGTAGGCCGCGTAATTTCGAACGACGCAACAGTATTCACCGACTTATTGATAAACACAAATACGTTTTCAAATTTCACGCAACTGTAACATCAAACAAAACAAATGGGCCGTCGATAATTCGATTTGGGTACACTTCAATTACCTCCACGCAAGTTGCGAAAAGTTTTGTGGCCAACTTCGCGTGTGACTACGAATATGGGGTATTCCCAGAAGCATTGTCTAATCAATAAATAATATATGCCTTCCCGTTCCCTTCAGCCAAAAATAAAATTCTGTTGAATGGTTTTCATCCGAAAAAGGCATGGTTTTACTCACCGATTGTGCAAACTGAATTGTGACAAAGATTTTGTTTCTGATTTGACACATTTAATTTGAAGTAGTTATACAAGAGAAAATTAATAATACTTACTTGATGAAATATTGGCATCAACTATTGTTTTTGTTAACGTCATTTCATACGAAATAACTAACAATTTTAATGAATCTTTTAAATAACTCCAAAGTAGTACAAAAATCGTAAAAGCCGACCTAGTTACCATAATCGTGAAGTTCGATATGTTTTATGAAAGTGAGTAGTACCGCAACACACATTGACGTCTAGAAGAGGGTTGACACTAGTTATCAGTGATCCATACATTTATCATTTTTTTTTTAAAAGCACCACGTATCAAAATGAAAAGTGAGTTCATCCCTACTTCGTTCCCATTCATAATTAAAGAAGTATTAAGTGATCGTCTGGGTTTTTTTACGATGCCCGAAATTAGAGTACATGAATGTCAAACAATGGATTAGAAGCAATGTGAACATTACAGAATATGGTTATATGAATTTCTAAATTGTATATATTTGACACAGAAAAAATTGTGACTTGTATTGAAAGTTTTTTTGTTCCAAAATTGATTGACAGCCAATTGCTTACCCCGTTGAGTCTTCATCTTTATATCCAGTTATTTTTATAGCATATTCGTTCCCAAAATGCCGCATATGGATCTCCACAATGTGAAGACTATTTTTCACGAGAATTGTTTGTCAAACAAATTTTTGGACCCAATGGGTATGCAGACCTGCATTTTTGGATTATTAAAATTCGATCCCGCTTTCCCCGGATTGCTAGGCGCGCACGCTTCTAACTACGTTACCGGGGAGACTGAATATCCAGTACTGAATCTTTATATTATAACATGCAGGCAAATGTCTATGGTAAACCATATAATGCTGAAAATATATATAACGACACTCTTTAAACAACATTTTATAAGATTACGATTTGACGAGAATAAAAATATTGTGGATTTTAAAAACACGTAAATCTAAATTTCACATAGAAAGTCTATCGAATAGAAAATTTTTCGAATAGTTTTTAATTTAAAAATCGTATGAAAATATTTGTGTATAAACAAGAAGATGTTCCAACCCGATAACCACCGTCATTCAATGCGGAAACCGTCACCGCAGCGTACATTTTAAAAAATTTCATTTAAATTCATGAAAAGCCACGAACGGGGAAACGTCGTGGTATTTGCAAATATTTTCAATCACGTTCGATTTTTATTGGATTCAATACAAAATATCTTTCAGCCATCGGAGCGTACGGCAGTCACAGGATTGGAAATAATCTCTTTGAAATAGAATATACTTTAATTAATAAAAGTGAATCCACGTTTCGGGGACTTAAGTTAACCACAAGAATTTCCTATTTTATTATTTGAATTCTGAAAATTTTCGTCTTTTATAATTCATAATAAACAGGATCGAAAATTCAATCCATCTTGCTGCACAATTAGACATATTATAATAACTAAATCTATTATTATTTTAAATTCTATAAATTTAAGCAAGGATTCAACTGAAATATAAAAAACCAGGCATTACTATAATTTCGTAACTAAAACGATGTTATGTAATATTTTTACAAAACAATATTTTGATTATGTTATATCGTTATATTTATATTATGGTTTAATTATTTCTCCGTCTAGTTAAGTACTAGACGCATTGTAAAGAGAGTTACTTGTGTGAATAAATAAATAATTAGAGAACGAAATATAATTGATCGATATATGGTTAGGGAGATTAGATAAGTGAACTATAGTTACTCTTGTAACTAAATAAATAATTAGATAAAGAACTAAATAGGGTTGACAAACAAATATATTTATTTAACACTTACTCAATTAGTAATGACTCATCTGATGATATAAAGTATAGTCAATTGCTTAAATTGCATGATAACAACTGTGGATTATCTTAAGCTTCATTGTATTTGGAAGTGTAGAGGACGAGTGAGATTTTCGTGTTCAGAATCCTTAATTCAGAATCTTTTAAGAGAGAAAAAATAGAAAACCGAAACCTGCGTAAAGTAAAGTGTTCCAATGACCATACCTAATTTAGAGTTTACAGCCCAAAAATACGCTCTGTATGTAAATATGATTAAGCAATAAACATTTCTAAGGGTAAAGGCTCGAAAAAAGCTCATCCTTGGTTAGAATGGCTTGCTAGGAAAATGTGTGATCCGAACGAACAGAACCCACCTTGCATAAAATTAAACGAGCCGTGCGTGAGACATGGAATTTCCTCTTAGAATATTATGTCATTGACACGTTTATGGCGGTTACGCTTATTACTATAAAAGAATGAGGACATCCAAAGTTGTTTCAATTTAAATATAACCGCCTACAAGCCATTTTTTATTAATCAGACAATCAGACAGATTGAAAATAAAATACTCTTTACGAAATTTTTTATTCAATATTTACTCATCATTAAATAAATCTTGTTCAATAATAATTAATTGTTACAATATTATTTAGTCACTACGGTAGGCGACGATTAAAGACAACACTAAGTACATTTTCAAACAATTTTTTTTATTGAGTATTGATTTTTGGCGTTATAAAACAATCAAACTAACCAAAATCATGCATTTTTTTATAACTGACAAATCTTTTAAGTGGCGTATATCTAAGAGAACACTTTTTTTGTCTAAGAATGACATAATAGGTAAATATATATATTGTCATTTTATATTTCGTTACACATATTTTTAGTTGTAGATTCGATATGGGTTCTGTGCTTGATTTTGATAAAATAAAAATGTATATACATACGCCGAACAATTCCATATTTCCAAAAGTAAGATGCAATATGATTTTAATGTTTCCAATGCTAAAAGACGCCAGATTATAGCAGTAAAAGGCCCATTACACAACACAATATTAAGTGCTCTTACTGCAGAGCGGGCGTGGTCTCTTGTATGTGATTTAAGCTCCTAAGGCTTATTACACCCCACTTAGTAAGGGTAAGGGTGCCTTGAAATTGTGTAGTGTAATAGGTCTTTAAGAAATGCTGTCAACGTCATAATGCCCAAAGAGGAGATAAATACGGATTTTTGTATAAATTATTGGCACAATATTTTGTGTGTATATTTTATTATATTGTTGTGTAACATTGTAGTGTCTCACTAGGATTTTAACATTAACCAATTGGGACGATATTACTTTTTAAATGCATTGAATGTCGAATTGCAATCAAATAATTATATAAAACGATACCAAAGTATAAAATAGAAAAATCCATAATATACTGCAAAACGTGCCGGTTGGAATGCAGATGTATGTCACGTATTGAATTGGAGTCACTGCGAAATGCATACTGTTTCTCGTTGGATTCACCGTACAGTTATAAATTTTCGCATGAAAGCACACAATATTTCCGAGAAAAATGTCGTTTATTCCTACATCTCCGTTTGCTACTGAATAATAAATCGAAGCAGCATCTTTCGTGCGTGTCTTGCGTATCTTTTTGCAACGCACGAACAGTTTAGATGGTCAATTTATATAACAACTTCTATTGTAAGTACCAATAGACAACAGAAAATATAAGTATCATATACTAAATATACGTAATTAAGACATAATCAAAATTTATTAATAAATAATTATTAATAATTACATTAAACTTTTAGTATCAGTAAAATGTTGAAAAAATGTCATTTACTCGTAAGTTGCTCAATTGTAATTGCTGTAATATCTTTAAAAAATATTTCACATATTACGTGTTTAGTGTTTTAGCATCTTCAAAACGTAAGGAGAGAAAAGATTTGTAAGCATTGTATTATAAAAAAACGAATCTCACCGTGTATGCCAATACGATTTTTTCTTTCATAATTTTAGTAGCAACCGTCAGATACATATCCAACGAATACTAAATTATAAGCTTGCATATCTTTATCGTTCAATTGATTCGATAGTAAAATAATCATTTAATTTATAAAGAGTTGGCTTCACAAGTCTCTAAACAACAAGTCAAGTCTATAAACTTCCCGGAATAAGTCCTATGAGATATTGATAGTTAAGACGATTAATAGCACTGAGAAGTAAATATCACTTACGTCAATAAAAATTGTCGATATATAAACTCTCGTCAAAATTTTCGTGAACAATTTGGCGAACCTGTACTGGTCAGTTTAAGCTGAAGGAATATAACACAAGTCAAAATTTAATCACCGTTCATAAAGTTTTATTAGTGAGGTAAGATAGGATAATATAAGATAAAAATAGTGAGATAAGATAAACATCATAAAAATACAAGGTAAATGTGCATACACTTTTTTTAAATCTAATCAGGCAGCATTTTCCTTGTAAATGCTTCGATACGATGCAGAGAAACAGAAAAGCATTGCCAGGAAAACAAATGATTGTATTTACGCCATGTTGGAAAGTGTCAACTATAATAATAAACGCAATCAAAAATTTGGGATGCTAAGCTAGCGTGTGGTTTTTTATTTCAAAATTTTAGCGTGGTTATTGTTAGATAAAGTATTTATCAATTTAAACAATATTTATTACAACCTCCTCCGTTAACCGAGAATATATCGTACGCGCTTCGGAGCTGTATAGTGTGAGTTTAATTCCAGAGCTACTACATTTTTAAATCCAAAGATTAAAATGTGGATACCCAATGGGTTGAGCAATTTTATGACCAATCCTCGTGAAAAAAATATGTCAAGACATGTTTTCAAGCTACGAAGATCTCTATACTACACGTATGGACATTTTTACGTGTAGATTTCGGACCAGGCATAGTAAAAAAAAAACATTTCGAATCAGAAATTAAACTAAAGCGCCATCGTGAAAAACAATGAGTATTAATCGATCAAATTATGAACAACCAATCCTCATCAATCCTCAATATGGTTTAAGAGTTTTAATCCAATCCGCCTCATCAAGAAAAAAATACTGGTACAATTATCATGTGTTATTTTAGATTACT
Source organism: Rhyacophila evoluta (assembly GCA_022683975.1). Taxonomy (NCBI): domain Eukaryota; kingdom Metazoa; phylum Arthropoda; class Insecta; order Trichoptera; family Rhyacophilidae; genus Rhyacophila; species Rhyacophila evoluta. The sequence continues at coordinate 9,644 of JAGVSQ010014838.1, forward strand.
TATATCTTCATTTTCAGTGCTGCAACAATATCTCAATAATTTAATGGCATTGGTTCACGGATATACATAAGAGTAAATCAAAAAAGATAATTCTGATAAAACTTATAACGTGTGCTCGAAATAGGTTAACGATAGAAGCCATCGAGAAAACTTCAATATTACCATATATGTGGACCTCAATTCATGGGGGCTAGAGAAATATATTGGTCACAAAGAGGATGGCCACCGGTCTTTCTAATCCAAATTACGGCCTCATTAATTATTGCCGCAAGATACGGATTGTCTTGTGTAATTTTAGTTGAAAGAAATAGGAGATAAAGAAATGAATACGAACGTACCATTAGAAAGCGATTATTTCGGTTTTCACAATCTAATAGACTAGTATGATACAATGGAAAAGATATTTATAATACTTTTATTGTACAACATGGTAAATATTTTCAATTCGATTCAATGGATTAAGCATAATGGTAATCTGGTGGTAATAACAATGTAAATAAATAGTGAAATATAATAAATGTACTGTACTTTTTCATGATTTCTGAAAGGTTCAGTATATACAATGGCTATACGTGTATTCACTGAACATCAGAATATAAAATTACGTGCGGAATTGACTAAGTGATTGCTTTCATTAATTTAATCGTATTAAAATGTATTTTCAGCCCAATACGTATTTATTAATTTTAGCACCATTAAATTCAATGGCATTTTTATTTATTTATTTACTTTTCATACTTTTTTAAAGTGTCTTATGAACTATTACTACGTATGAGCTAAAAAAACGG
>JAGVSQ010014839.1:0-10431 GCA_022683975.1 Rhyacophila evoluta
ACTGTTAGCGACCCGGGGTTTGCCTTTCGGCATCTTCAGGCTACATTATATGTGGACGGTGAGCGAACAAATAACATACTACTACTAGTAGTATGTTATATGTTCAATTTCAATCAATTTCCATCAAACACCATCAGTCAAAAATATTAATTATATATATTAATCATTAAAGTAACTGCATCTAGGATTTGTTATTTAGAGAAGCGTCATTATTATTAGTATGTTCACCAGAACCCCTTTCACTCAGGTATACATATGAATTACCGTATCATCAGCGTGACCTTTAACCTCTTTCAGCGCAAGTTTTCAGCATTATCATAAACTTGCGGCGTTTATTTGTTAGCCTTAGGTTTGAGCAAATTACGCTGCGTCTCATATAACAAGACCTTTACCTCGCTTGATCAACTCAATTATTCCAAACGCGTCTTCCAAAACATACTGACGGAGGGATAGGACATGAGGAAGGGCCAGGCGAAAAAGGGAGGTATGATGCACTTTGAAGAAACTACCCTCGGGAAACACAATACAATATTGCCGTGTTACTGGAGCTTTTGGGTGCAATTATTCAGACATGATACGTGTTATCCTGTAGCATATATATTATGGTATGTCCATCTGATGCAATATATCACCCCTTGCATCTGAGGAATGTGAGTTCGATTCCAACGGCTCCTAGAATTTTAAAAGTCTGAAATGCAGAACTTTCGGGTAGAACAATTATTTGACAGCTAGCTCGCTCTGTCAAAATTTTCACTTTCGGAGGAGACATTTTAACATTGTATATATTCATATCCTCAACTTTCCGGGCGAAAGGTAAATTCGACGGTAAAAAGGAAAAAGGTCGTAACGCACATTTAACAAAATTTACAGGAGGCAAAAAACGTTTATTTAATGATATTGAGGCAAAGTCAAAACGTTACATAGGCACAACTTTAACGTGAATGAAGACTTAAGCTGGTGTTTTATTTACTCAACATATTATTGATTTAATAATTTATTTAAGAGAAACTAATAAAATTTATTAGATGGAAGTCCTTTTTCTTGCGTGCATATTTCACAAGCCATTCTTTTTTCAAACATAAAAGTTAAATTAAGACACTAATTTGGCATTTTTAGTTTATGTATTTTTAGTTGAACGCATATTTATTTGATACATTCAGATTATCATATAAAAGCTATTTTGAATAATTGAGGGTTGCGTCCTTTTTTCCTTTCTACAGTCAATATATTTTCACAGTGTGAAGATACTTTTGAAAATTTTTTACAACAATTGGTTTTCAGCTATTTTTCAAAACTATAAATTATGTAGTTCTACATATTTCAATTATTATGAACTCCTTTAAAACCGTAGGATTCAAACATGCAATTTCCATTATAAAGCACGCTTGTTTAGCAATAGGCCACTGGGGCAACTTATTGAAATTAACAAACACGTTATACTATTAATCATAATATGTTCGGTAAAATTAAATCATATGAAAGTGTTTCTCAAAATTATTTATAACCGAGCTCACAGGATATATTATTATAGTTTGAAGTTACCATATAAATTACAAACAATGCTAAATGCGAATGAAACAAAATCTATTAATTAAATTTACTGAGTCTGGCGTGGCGAAAGTACCAAGTAAACATATTAAATTTCGTCTAAAACTTTACAATAATTCTAATTAAAACTTCTCACAATAACTCAGCTCGTAAGTTATAAAATTTATGTTTACTTACGTGAACACAATTAATATACAAAAACTTTGAGAACCCGTGTAATTGATTCGGTATGTTAGTGGAACTTCACCAATACAAATAATGTGTTATTTGTAAAACAATACCTACTATTAATATCTAATACCAAAGTAGAACGTAATGCCCATAATTTACTCTAGTAATTAAAATAGTAAAAACATAAATTTTTTTAAAGACCTTTCCCATTCATAGTGAAATTTAAAAAAATATCCTAACGTTGCAAAACTATTTTCATCAGCATTTCTCTCTATTATCGTGTAAATATATCATTGCTTAATATTCAGATTACAATTATTGTTAAGAAGAACATTCTAAGACTTACGGTGGAGTATGTTAAACTGACGTGAACAGTTGTGTTTTTTTTTTACCATATTCGCTCTCAAAGTCGAGCATAACCAGTGTAAAGATAACTATTCCGAAAGTGTAGAATATAATAATGTGAAAACATCTTGACAGATTATTGATTGTCATAAAATTGCTTCAGTCCTGATTTTTTGGATTATTTTAAATCCGACAGATGCGGAAATCTAGTCCGCATTCCAGGGATTGCCAGGCGCACACGGTACCAACTACGCTACCGGAGAGACGCTGTAACTTAAATGTAAGAAAAAAATGTATTAAGCTACAATTTTTGTCAAGTTATAAGTGGTATCAATGAAAACTCTGGCATTACAAATGATATTTGCTTGTGAGTCTTTATCCCAAAACTTTATCCGCCTGTGGTAACGCCAATACGAAAAGCCATAGATATTTACTTTAGATAAAAAAATCTGGGAAAAAATGTGTCATGGTAAAATAAACAGCGATTTTTATTTCATCATGACATACATATCGACTGTGTTGAAGGAAAATGACGGAACTCACACATAACAAATTTTACAGGAGGTACAAAAAACGTTTATGGAGTGATTTTGAGCCAAGTTAAAAGATTACATAGGAATAGGCTTAAAGTGCATGAATACTAAAACTGGTTAGGTTAAAAACTAATAAAACTGATTAGGTGGAAGTCTTTTTTCCTGTATGTTTTGATTATAATAATAATTGGGTATGTGCAATAAGCGACGTTCGTCACACTGGGACTCTTTCTACAATTTTACAATTTATCAAGTAAGTACTCAAACCAAAATAAAAACGTTTTAAGTCGCTTAATTTTTCATCCAATAGATGTCATTTCTTATTCACAATAAAATTATAATCTTGGATCACTTATTTAGTATATCGATTGCTTAATATATAAAATATGAATAATCCCAATACAAACAAAATTTCACGTATTAAGAAATAGATTATGTAGGTCTGAACTATGTGCATATTAAATTCCGTTAAATATACCATTGTTATATATTTGAGTGACAAATTGTTTAACACGCTTGCTTCAAAAGCAACGTATCACAAAATGTCGTAAATGACCACTACAGAAATAGAGTGTATGGATCTTCACAAACATTTATTTTTTAAACGACAAATTTACTAAAGATTATACTATAAATCTAAAATCTCCTTATATTCGGTAAAACATAATTTCAATAGAAATTGAGTGTGACTTTTCATGGTCCCACTATTTTCAATACCAATATATTTTACCTGTAATTGTCTATGTTTTTATTTAAATAATTTTGTACCTATTTTATATTTTAATTTATTCAATCGCTGTTAATTTTTTTTGATTGTTTTTCATGTTCAATAATTCCACTAATTTAAGATCAGAAAGAATAGCAATCATTGAAACTAGATCTAGAAAACGATACGTTTTGCCTGCCTTAAAAAATGTTTACAATCTTTTTATCAAGGTCATACAGAAATGACAGCTACGATACTTCCAACGCCCTTTCTCGGCTATTTTATTTTTTACTTTGTAATATTTCAATTTTTACCGCAGATAAATTTAATTTATTAATTTGTTTTAAATATATTGAAAAATCCTTTTATCAGATAAAAGTATGTAACGTAGGTAAAATACGTATAAAATTTTCTTTTTTAAATTTTCAAATTTATTCACAGCGAAGTAACCAAATTTCACATTAATATAAAAGCCAATTAATTGTCACCTCAATCGAAAAACCATTTTTCCTCACCAGCCCTCATTGGATCTTCACGTAGCGCAGTGACGTGGGTGAGGGGAGGTGCGAAATGTCTCAATTATACGCTCCAAAGGGCCGACGCCTTTATCCGACCCGGCCGACGCCACTGCTTTCAATGGGCGTCGAATCCCCCGCTTCAAACCACCCACCGCGAAAATCTTTTGTCGAAAGTATCACAAATGAGCTGTAAAAAATCTCTCCCCTGTTATGATATCGCCCGCTTTAAATCAAATCGAAATATTAAGTGCCCGATTAAAGAATGACGATGTATTTTTTCTTCAGAGGTCACAGTTCAATGTGACAAATTGTTTTCATAAAAAACACATCCAAAATATTCTCTTTCATCATTACACGGCAGAGCCATATTTTTGTATACTAAGTACATATTTTTAGAATATTATTGTAATACACGCTTATTCATGTAAACGCGCATGAGAACCGGCGTTATTTAACCCTTTGAGTAATATGCACGTACATGTACGTTCGTGCGCCTTGTTGCCTTGTTTTCGAAGCCATTCTTTTATTTTTTAATGAAAAGCTATATTTTTTTTTACTTTAATTACTAAACAGATCTATCAATGATATGTAAAAGTCATTATAATTATACCGCGTATTTTTAAATTAGAAAAAAATACGTGACAATTACGAAAAAATGAGTAAAAAATATTTTATTGCAAAATTACTATCCGCTCTTTCAACAATTATTATGTTTTGTACATAAATGAAAAATTGTTTTCACAACTTTTTATAAAAATACATAAAATTCACATAAATTAGTCTTATGTGTTCAAATTAGATCTCAAGTGGCCCTTTGATTCCGAAATGAAAGCGGCCAATGGTAATGTTAAACACATTCCTATCAATTTGGAATATTTTTTTTGTTTGTTGTTTGGAAATAAAAGAGTATTTTTTTACAATTCGGCGTATCCAATTCGATTGATTATATAATATTAGTTGAATTGATAGCATTGAAAAATATAAAACGTGTGTGGTTAAAAAATTAGCTCATTAATGAAAGGGTTAATATTTTTACACGCTCGAGTCGTAAAAAATAAATGAAATTTTCACGGACTAGTAATATAAAATTAAAGACTTTTATTTAAATATGCACTTTCTTGCTTCTCTTTCTTTTTATAAATCTTTTAGCGTTATTTAAAATAAAATCTTCATCCATACCAATATATGTATAATTTTCACAAATAAAGGCAATCTGGCAAATGCAATAAGACAATTGTGCAATTTTTTGTGTAGATTTGTCGTGGAACCCAATCAATACACCAATATGGTTGTTTTGGATAGCTTTCCAAACATGGTATAGTTTTAAGGTGCAATTGTAAGCTAGATGGTATTTAATTAAGCGGCTCAGTTGGTTTTTTCTTGAATTTAATTTTTCAGTTTTTGTATCAATGCCACAACTGAAAAAAAATCCTATCATACAAAATTTGTAAATATGGCCAATTATAAATTTACTTAAAAATTATAGGCAATCTTCAAAACAATCCTTAATATTTTTTTAATTGCATATGCCTCCCTGGTAAAGTAGAGATTAGGGTGCGCGCCTCGTAATCCTTAGAATGCGGGTTCTATTCTCACATCTGTCGGATTTTTAAAGCCCAAAAAACGCAGGACTTGGATGCCCATTGAATTGATCAATTGTATGACAAACAATTCTCGTAAAAAATAATCTGTCTAGACGTCTTTACATTGCAGAAATCTATTTGCTCTACTTTAGGAGCAAACATGGTATAAGAAGAAGAAGAATTTGTATTTGCCTTTACTCATAATTATATGAAAATAACATTTCTTTTCTCTACTTGGACCTGGTTGAAGAACATTAGATTTGATGTTTGCTAAAAATTTATCTAAAAAAGTTTATTTCTGACTTCTCTTCGGGGTGACTTAAAAATATGCAATTGCCTACTCATACCATTAAGCCCTCAAGATATTAAGTATTTTTAAAGGATTTTGTAAAAAAAAAATATTTCACATTTTAAACTTTTCAAAATGTATTATTAATTGTTCACAACATGTACATCGGTCTGTCTACACTTTAGACTGAGTAATCTTCATTTAACATTTTTTTGCAATCCGCAGTTCAAACTACCATGAACGCTCACAAAACTTTCAAATAAAAGAGAATAGTAGGGATAGCTTTTTTTCAATTCATACAACGTTTTATCAATAGTAAGCTTTTTTCAGCAAACAATAGTAAAATCATTGGTCAACAAAAAGCTCGAGTTTCATGAGCGCCGAGTATTTTGGCTGTGTTTCTTTGTCGCTTCTATAAACATAAAGTAATATAGTTGTTCTAAATCCTTCCAGATAATGGTATGTATATTGGAAAAACTTTTCTATAACTATTATATCTTCGGTTATCTATAAAGTAATATATAAAGAATATTTTTTATGTAAAGTTTTAAAATCAACCATTTGGTTAACACAATTCAACATAATGAATTTCGTCACGTTGGTATCCATTACCTATATTCGACTGTTCCGATCTCGTTATTGAAGAAAGCATCCGAGCTTTTAAGCTTTGTGGACTTTTGGACTTATGTAAAAATAATCTGTCTAGACGTCTTCACATTGTGGAGATCCATATACTCTACTTTCGGAGTGGATTTCTTTACAGTGTGTGGATCCATATGCTCCACTTTGGGAGCGAACATGGTATAAAAAATATCTAAATAAGCTAATCAGGTAACTCTTAGACATGTTACCATCATTCGTGAATAATTTCAGAGTTTTTAATGTAATCATTCCTAAAAGGTACGACAGCCTAAGATTGAATAAATTTAGGTTTTTTTTAATTACACAAAAAAGCTTTTAAATATAACAGTAAGTTTTACAGTAGATTGATAATTACAATAATGTTGATGTTAATAATAATATGAGAGTATACAAAGTTTAAGTGGCTATTATGTAGATATTATAATATTTATTAATTTTATAGACGTTGTAACATTACAAATTACAAATACATTAACAATACGATATACATATGGTTATGACAAAAATATTAAAGACCTATTAAAATATCAAAAAGAATAAAGAAAGGATTTAAAAATACATTTACAGCAGGAAGAAGAGAGTGTCTACCAAGTAATTTAGACAGACCCTATTCTGATAATGTATATAATAACATCCATCTAAGCACGCCCTCATCTAGGTGGAAGATTTCAATATCCGCGGCAATCTCGTTAAACATCACCATTGGCATGACTACTGGCAAGATATTCCTGCATTTAGAAATGAAAAACCGATGATTTTCTTGATATCTTTTGTAGTTATCAGGGACATACAGACTAATATTACCCAGAGTTATCAATAAGACCACGCATAAATCGAAAAAAATCTGTCGCCAAATGCATATTCCTCCTCAGTTTTAAGCTATAATGACGTGTCTACAAGACACAGAAGTCAACTGTATTGATTTTCGTGCTGCAGTATAGTTAAATATATGACATCAGTTAGTTCTAGTTAGTGCACCTTCTGTCTTATAGACTCTAATGACTTGCTTAACTATCAGGTTAGTTTGCCCCAGTTTTGTCGATCTAATAGTGATATTATTGTTTCATCAGAAACCTTCAGTAACGTATATCAATTTCATACGTGATATTATATTTCATGGAAAATGGTAGCAATGGTGTGAACATTGAACTTTTTCCGATATTCAACTCTAATATGATATTATTAATAACAAAAAAAAAAAAAAAACTTTATATTTTGTCGCTTCTCCGGCGAAACCACTAATCAAATTAATTGCCATTGTTCAGAAGAAAGAATAAACATCACAGACAAAAAAACCAATTTTGTCAATTTATGTATTTTAATCGAAGTTATATATTTTGTGATTTTATTTATTGTATATAAGTTCACTTCGGAAATATACCTTTCATGTACGTTTTATTTTTGGAGTGGACATGCTAAAAAAATTAGCAACTTTTCGAACTGTATGTCGAATTGCAGATATTAAAATACCAATCAAACAATATATTAACAGATCATGTTACATTAATAAAAAATGAAAATTTTTATATTGTGCAGGTTTTTTACAATGATTATTTAATAACAAAATTAGCAATTCAGTTTTTTGCGATCAAGGTTTATGGATTTAGAATTTTTGCCATTCAAATATTTAAATTATCTAAACTGCCAACAAATTCAAGGTGCTTAAATTAAACCTATTCATTCTGTTATTATACATTTATTTCAACACTTAGTTGCATTTTTTTATCTCTTGTATCTTGGTCATGGATGATGATTTCATTTTTTTTAAATAAAATAATAAATGACAATGTCAGTCAAACTTGTATATGAATATTGCATATGGAATTATCATTTCACGCTTCTTTCTAATTTTCTTGTATTTTTTAGCTCGCAAATGATTTTTTTAGATCAATCTTTGAGATAACTGTTTTTTTTTCTTTGGTTTGTGATTTTCACCATAAATTTCAATACTCGTAGTATAATTTTGAATTCTGGTAATTTAGTTGGTAGTGCACGCGTCTAGAAATCCAGGGGATGTGGGTTTGATTCCCTATCCTTAGGACTTAAAAAAAATACAAAAATGCAGGACTGGACGTCTATTGGGTTGAACATTTGCCTAACAAATAATTCTAGTAATAAATAATTTGTCAAGATGTCTTCACATTGTTGATATCCATATTCGCCATTTTCGGAGTGCACATCTTCATACTCTGTAAATCCATATGCTCCATTTTGGGAGAAAACATAGTATAAGAAGGGGAATTTTATTATAGTTATATTTAGTATTTACCTTTACTTATAATCATATGAAAATAACATTTATTTTGGTTTGACGTTTGCTAAAAATCTATCCAAAGAAGTTTACTTCTGACTTCTCTTCGGGATGACTTAGAAATCTGACATTCCATGTACATACAATTAAGTCCTCAAAGTATTGAGTGGTTTTAAAGTATTTTGTTAAAAAAAAAAACAAATATTTCACATTTCAATTTTTTCAAAATATACTATTAAATAATTGTTCACAATATATATATCGGTCTGTCTACACTCTTGACAGAGTGATGGTATAAAAAATTGACAATAATTTCATATAAGAGACATGGACCTTTAATAATAATTTTATAAAATACAATATTGAAGGTAGATTATACAACATGGTATAAAAAAATTGATTCATAAAAATTCCATAATAGAATTTACGATAGATATAATTTTAAACATTTGACACGGACAATCCGTATCCGGATAGTCAGCAAACCCGATAATCGAAAGTGTGTCTTCATATATCGTTTAAAAAACTGATTTGGTCTAGTTAGATATTAGACTATCATAAAATATGAGGAGGTATATTCCCGTTGATCAGGTAACGACTGATTGAACGAGCAGGATAAGCACTGTGTATCCAGTATCAATAGAGGTACATCCGCCAACTTACGCAATATACCGTCTGGATATTCATGTCCCCCTAATACTTTCCAGTCTGGTAGATAGCAAATGCAGTATATCTAACCGCAGCTCGCCGTATCATAATTATTTGTATTTATATGAAGCATATACCAAAACTTTGAGTTAAGGTCTAGTTTGAGATACTAGATGAATTTATATAGTATTTCTCAAACTAGGAGCATCAATCTTCTAATGCACTGGTCTCCAATCTTTTAAATCATGAAACAAAATGATTAATAACGCAAACCAAATATCACAGATCGCTAAATTAATATTTTGTAAATGTTTAGCTAGTACGTTCCTAAATGCATATCCAATAAACCTAGAGTTCTAGAAAGAAATACAGTGTACTCTAGATTATCCGGGAGCAGCTATTCGCTATTTGCTTATTATCCGTGCCAAATGTTGAAGTAGTATTTACTGTAAATAATTGAATTAAAGTAATGTTTATGGTTTGAAATTTAGTTTATTTTCCATTAAGTATGCAAATGCATGTCTGCAAAAGTATTTTAACAGTAAATTAATGCACCGCGGATAAGAAAGCTTTATAAGAAACGAAGTATTTAGTTGCTGTGAAAGCTAAAAAATTGAGAAACCATAAATTTTAGAAGGAAGTAACAATTTATAGATTGCACGAGACCTAAAAAGAGGAGAAGCCAATAATTCTGGAAGAAAGAAAAAAAATTAGGGAACCCGAGATCTATAATACAAAAATGACACCATGAATTCTGGAACAATTTCTAATGTACAGCAATTTGGATTGGCCAGATTACAACAGGCCATGACGGACAAAAAATAATATTTTTTCGATGATGAATTTAAAATTTAATATTTTTACCATAGTTCGGATTATTACTGTTTTTCTATTATCCGGACCCCTCCGTCCCAGAACTAGCACGGATAATCGACAGTACACTGTATATTATAATATAGGACTGGGTATTTAATAAATAAACGTAAACAAGATAATTGTCAAGGGCTCTACGTTGGTACTATGAAGATTAATAAAAAATCCATTGAACAGTTAACTGGCGTAGTTGGTAGCGTGCGCGCTTAGCGATCCGGGGAATGCGGGTTCGATTTTCCATCTGGTCAGATTTAAAAAAAAAACTGAACATGCAGGACTGGATGCTCATTGGGTTGAGTAATTGTCTGACAAACAATTCTCGTG
>JAGVSQ010014840.1:0-10431 GCA_022683975.1 Rhyacophila evoluta
CACCTTTTTAATAGTAGTCGAAGGTCTAAACCACTACGCCTTTTAAGTTGCAACCTAAAATGTTTGGAAAAGTCTGAGTTTTTCTGAAAAATCGGTGAGTCACAACTGGCCTGATGACGTATTTACGAAGTCGTCAATTATATCGAGTCAAGACCCTTTCTCTCGATTTTCAAGTAAAAGTTAGTTGAATCTCAAGATTTCTGCTACTATCAGATACTTCCAATGTGTTTCAGGAAGAGAAAATTTGTTGTAGTTTTCTATTACTGTGCGGTTTCAAAAGAAAAATGAACGGTTTGCAAATGCCTTTAACAAAAATATCACAAAAATTCTCCTCTAAAGGCAGTTTTTCATTTGTTTGACAAATCATATTATAATTATTATCAACATGAATAAAATTAACTGTTTAAAAATTACGTTTAGATTGCAATGGTTGTACTATCTTCTGTCTTCATCTCATCATGGATCTCCGCATTTTAAAACCTTTTTTGATATATTTTGTCCCAAGAATCGACTATCAGCTAATTGGTTATCTCATTGAAGCATCCAGTCTTTCATCTTAAGACCCTTTAAAATCTTGCAATTGGGGAACTTGAACACGTAATTTCTGTCATGCTTTCAGATTTATATATCAAGCTTTTTCAAAAATATAATGTATCTACATAATAATGTTGTGTCCAATTTCTTACTAATCAATATGTCACCTTTTGCTGGTTAAAATACTTAGCAACATTGTAAAGCTCACCTTTTGTTCTCTAGTTCACCTGCTAAATACGAAAAGCTTTCCATTGAAATAGCTTTCGCATTGTTGGCTTCCGCTCAACATCTGACTGTCGCATATCAACAATTAACAGACACCTTAGATATTCGATCTGAACCACTCGCTGTTCACAGATATCTTTAATTAGCTCAAAGATCAATTATTGTAAGCCAATTGGCTCAGTACAGAGATACAAAACAAACCTAATTTCAATTGAATATCTACAACAGTTAACACACATTTATTTTGTAAAACGTGAAATAATATTCATGTCTGTAACGATCATTTTAAGCTGACAATTATGAAAGTTTATTTTTAAGCTCAGAGGTGTTAAAATTGAAAATAACTTTCTAGCTTTTCTCGAGTATTTCGAATAATCATCAACCATTTATAATATTTTTATAATGACTGATTTATAGAAATTTGTACTAAATAATGCACCAGGGCTTAAACAAAAGAGTTAGACTCAAATATGTCTTTCATAAATATATATCAATGTGATTTGATGATAGTTTTAGTATTATTAGAATATTAAAAGGAATGAATTATATATGGTTGTATGATCGACCTGCGTCTGCGTATATTTATTAATTTTTGTATTTAGAAATAAAAATAATATATAACATTAATATAATTGCTGGACTTGCTAATAACGGACGTAACCCTCAATTGTTCAAAATAGCTTTTATTCGATAGTCACAATTTATACAACTTAATACGCGTTGTATCGGAATGATATAAGCTAAAAATTCCGAATTAGTGTGTAAATTAAGCTTTTAAGTTTGAAAAAATAACGGCCTGTAAAATTTGTGACCAGAAAAATTGGCTTCCATCTAAACAATTTTATCAGTTTTCTTAAATAATTTATACAATCAATATCGTATTAAGTAGATAGAACACCACTTTTAGTTTTAACGCATTTAAAGATTGTGTATATAATGTTTTTATTTTGACGTAAAATAATCAAATGGACGTTTTTTGTACTTTTTATAAAATTTGTTCTATCTGGGTTACGACTTTTTGCCTTTGCACAGTTGATATGATCATTCAAAAGTGTACGACGAGAAAAAAATATATAAATTCATTCTAAATATAATATGTATGAACGAATTTATTAATTATTACATTATTCATGCTATTGACGGAATATTTTTTCAACCATGACTGCACCGAAAGTGAACCATATGGATCTCGACAGGGTGAAAACTTATCTTAATATACAGTGTTATATATAAGACAAATAGAAAAATCAATTAATATCAAACTATTGTATACCCAATCATGCTTCATTGAGTTTTAAATATATTCATACATATCTGTCTGCTATAATGATTTTTCAACATCTTTATTCAGCTGTAAGACTCGAATCTGTAATCTCTAGCACCAAAACACTCGCACTCTACTGAACTGCATCACTTAATTAATAATGTATGTATAAATACAATAAATATATTCATAGGAAAGATTTGAGCTTTGAGCTTTTAATTTTCGTCAGAAATATAGATCTTTTTAACGTTTCCTTACATATTTTAAAGCTCTGTGTGTTAATTTTAGATAGCATATGACTTATAATTTCATGATTTAGTTACATTAATCATTTTTATAATGCTTTATTTAGTTCAAAAGTTTAATTCTGTTGTATATTCACACCAGTGCAACAGTTCTCAATTACTGCGTTTAGCTTTTGCATTAGGTCCATTCATGAAACAAGGAGCGGTGTATTTTCTTAAAATACTACGAACAGCTGACATTGGTTCAATGAATCACCATACAAACAAACGTTTATATAAGTATTCGTTTCATACCGCATGGAAATAAAATAATCATTTCAAAACTAGGAACGCAATATTGTTTTCATAACATATTTCTCTTTAATAACATACTTATTCTTTACAAATTTTAAATGTCACCTGAAGATGTTTGTCTCCTGCTATTGGATTCATCAGTTTTTTAAGAACTACAATAACCAGAAAGCTTCGTAAATTTATCATGATTTTTTTAACTTATCCTCGTTTTATTTTAAGGTAAATTGCAACAACTCGTTCGCATCTTTTGAAGAAGTCCAATCAAGTTCAACGAAAAAAAGTGTATGGGCCTGGAAGGCTTAATTTAATAATATCATATATTTTTAATCATCATGCGATATCTTACAATAAATTTCGCTGTTTACTAAAGCTTAACTATATCAGCGTGTAGTTCAATCAGAATAATGTGCATACTCTATTGTACGTAAACTATATTCTTGAAAAGCTTTTTCTGTAACAATTGTAGTGGTTTGAATAACATTTAACGTTTTACGTCATAGTAAACGCATGTAAATGTACAAATTTCAATCAAAAGATTCAATCAAAAATATCAATATTGGAATACTATACTGCAGGATGAAGGTCTCTATATGCTGTTACATTATTTTTAGTCATGTGCATTGCACCATAGTGTACTTCCTTAAGAAATTACATATTCATCAATACAGTTACATTAAACCTAGACTTGGAGTATTATACATCGTATTTTTAGACAATTAATACTGTTGTTTGGTGTTGTCCGGTAAAATTTAATTTTGAACTTTGAAAATGCCTAAAATTTGAAAATTTCCATATAAACACAAACTAATTAAGGTTTAGAAAATTATAATTGGAAGCTAATACATCATTCTACATTTTTTTTCTATCAATAAAAAAAAACTCATAAATCTTATGAGTAGACAGCCCAGCAATATTTGAATTTGAATAATCAAATAATCTATCCAAAAAATTACAGGAAGCTTTAAGCTCCCACTCGCCGGTTTAGTAGAGCAACATGTCTATAACCCACGCCCTTTGTAAAAATATTTCTCCAATACACTTTGAGTCACTGCTGAAAAATTCACTTGGAAAAGCTCTTCAGTCGATTTCCTCCTGCCTTTATTAAGACACGTTGTGTTTATAATTTATTTCACATGATGTTTACTACTTAGAAGTTCATCAATTAAATATAACAAAGTATATTACATCAGAATGAATTGAAAATTAACCGACATGCTTAAGTAATTATTTATAATTTAAAATATAATCAGTATTGTAAAAACACGTATTACTTCAGTCTAAATCTGAATAATATGCCTAACAGTTATTTCAAAAGAAGCATATATTTTATACTACAAATGTGCAACCGAGAATAAGTAAAAATATAGTATTTGTAACATATATTTGATACATCTTATAATCGGTTATAGGTTTCATTATACAAAGTGTTTGAATTGCTACATTATTTATAATAAACATCTTACAGTGTACACATCTTATAAAAATTAAATATATCACTGTTTATTGAAATAAAATCATCTAAGATGAGACTTATATTCAAATAGATACCACATACGCTCCAAAAGTGTAGCATATAGATATCAGAAATATAAAAATGACTACTGCAGAAATGGATTGTATCGATCTTTTCGTCGTAAAGAATTGTTTTGATAGATATTATTTACAAGAGTAAATACGTATATATAACGTGAAAAGGAAGCAATGTTTTATTATGACCAATACCCTTTGATAGTACATTTTTAAGTGACAGCACTTTGTTTCTGTAGGTTACTGGTTCAAATCTCGCAACTTTATAATGTTGTTTTTTTTATCATTCAAAAATTACTGGATCCCCAACGAGTGCTAATGGATGACAAGTAACTCTTGTAAAATGCATCACATTAGTTTTTATGTAGTGGAAATATATATTCTCAGCTTTTATAGTAAAGATTATACTACAAAATAAAAGCACTTTCTTAGGAAAAAACCGTCAAAATTGCATATGCAATATTAGTTAGGAAAAAGTATTTGTTATTTTTTTTTTTGGAATTCTCTTTCACTGCTGTCGATATTTTTATACTACTGGTGGTATTTTTTAAAGTTTAAATATATTCTAATGTTTGGATTGTTGTAATTTGGCGTTAATAAGCATTTGACAATAACTATTTCAAATCGTTTATAAAATCAATATTAGCATAGAAACCTGCATCCCTATATGGAAGCTCATTGTGTCATTTTAAAAACGCAGTCGACTGGGTAATTTTTGCTACCAACTTAATTTACTATAAGACTTGTTGACGTGAAGCCAGTGGCAGGACGACAGCCACTCCATATATGACTAAAATATCAAAGTAACATACAGTAAAAATATTTTTATTAATTTATATATAACTTCGACAAAGTTGTAAAAATCGATTCTAATTATTAAATCACCACCAACTGATAACTCATATCTATTAGATCTTCTCTAGAATTCGATAAACAATAAGTGTTGAAATAGTTAAAAAGCATAATTGAAAAATTCTTGTGGTATGTTTTTTATATTTTATTTTTTATCATATAGATACATAATTTTCTAAATCAGGATCAGTTTCAATAAATTAAGAATTGTTGTTGTACTCCAAAATTATGATTTTGGTAGTCAAGTGGATAACCACTCGTTAAGGAATCAATGGTTTCAAAAGTCAAAAAATTTAATCAAATTTGTACCAAAAATCAGCACGTTTTCAATAAATCTTCAAATTGTGAATAGATAATATAAATATTTTATATGCTTCGAAGAAAAAATTCCAAAAAACTTTCTTGTAATATCGTATAATTAAATTATAAGAATAAAATCTTGAATGTATTTTAAATAATATTTTGCTATGAACTATAACAGGCCTATTTGGAAAGTGCGGGATACATTCAAAATAAATGAAATTTAATTATTTCGATTTATAAATTGACTGTTAATTTATTTATATATATCCCACTTTTGCTCTCAAAGTGGAGCATATGGATCTACACAGTGTGAAGATATCGACTCCGAAAGTGAAACGTAATGATCTCCACAACTTGAAGACGGCTTTACTGATTATTTTTCACAAGAATCGTTTGTCAGACAATTACTCAACCCAATAAGCATCCAGTCCTGTATTTTTTTTGGATATTTAAAATCCGACAGATAGGGAATCAAACCCGTATTTCCCGAATTACTAGGCGCTCACGCTTCCGGAGAGACTATTTATATTTAGTTATAAGTAAAAAAATATTACGTAACATTATAAAGTATTTTTATAAAATTTAGTCTCAACTCAAAGACTCAACGTTATTATCAAGTGTTCTGTTATTAATATAATTAAGAAAATAATCAGTATTTATTGAATGATTTTCGCTAATAAATAAACCTGTTGAAAACAAAAGTTATAAGGAAGGAAGCTTACTAGTATCAAAGCTTTAGTAAAAACAAACCGTATTTTTACTTCGTGAGATATTATTTTCTGTCCTAGGTTACGCCGCTGAACGGACGCCCGTCGGCGTTGCGCTCCCATTAGGGACACACGCGTCGCGACGCCGTCGTCAATTGCGAATACAATAAAAATAAAATAAAAGCCCAGAAGATATGAGGAGTGATAGAATAGCGATTGGCCATTTCATTACGAACAGAGCGTGTCGCATTATTATTTTGATGACAATAATATACTCCTCTTACTGGGTGGACTAAAAAATAGATTAAAATAATATATATAAAAAATTACTACGAAAAGAATCTACTGGAAAAATAACTAAAAAAGCTTTTCCAACCAGTTATATTATAAAAGCTCATTTCAAGCACAACTTATATAATATTCTTGATACTCTTTCAAATATGTTTTTATTCTCGTATCAGTTTGTTGTTTTTCAATATTCTTTAATTATTTATCAATTATTCAAATCGATCTCTTTCTGTATCAACATACTGAAAGAAATGTGTATTATTTCAATTTTTTTTTTTAGAATACACCTTTAGTGTTTCCTTACTTTAAGATATCTTATATTTTGTATAATGATAATTACTTAACCGTCGTTTGACAGTACACGAGATTTACTCACATACTTAAGTATTATATATTTGAGGCAGAATACTTACAGAGTTAGTTTTAATATATGTTTTATTAAGTTTACTATTCATTTAATAACAGCAATCCATCGGAAATGAAATTGCAAAATAATAATTTATCTGCAGCACATTGTAGAAGTCTTATTGAATATCTTGTTATAAGAATTTTCTTCTAGCTATCTATTTAACTTACCGGAACATACTCTGAATTTCAGAATACTTTTTACTGGGAAAATACTTACAGTTCAATAATTTTACTGAAAATCTCCAGTTTATTTTCAATCTAAATTCAAGGGTAAAATACAATATTTAACTTTCATAGGCACTCCTAAGAAATGTCTGAAAACATCATGAACTTCCTTTACAAAATAAATTAATTAGGAGCTTCCTTGGTGATGTTAATGATGGTAGTTAATATTAGCATGGTGGTGATTCATGATACTTTACAAAAGCATTTACTAGATAAATATAATTAATTGTAAATACGAAGTGATTCGAAATCTTTTTGTAGAATATTAACCCTTGTTTAATTAAATCTATCATTGATAGATTTTCTAAAATGCAGTACTCATTGGGTTGAGCAATTCTCTGATGTCTTCACATTACGGAGCTTCATATACAACAGTTTCGCACTTGATATCTTCACACTGTATACATATATATGTTCCACGTTAGGAGTGTTTATCATGTGTCACGTTGGTCTCTGACTGGTTTGTATAAGCACTATGAAATTAAAAAATGTATCTCTTTATAATCTGAAGAGAACGTCATTTATATGAGATAATTTTAACATTGATAAACGTGATGTGATGTCGTAGATCATGGATTCAAATCGCTCAGTTGCGTGAAGATTTTAAAAGAAATAATAAATATAGAATTGGATACCCAGCTGATTCAATTGTAAACTAATTTGTTAATTTTAATCGTTTAAATGCTGGACTATAATATATTTTTCTCCGTAATGATAACAAGAAATACTAACGTCTTAGCTCCTATGGGATGTAAGAAAGGTATTATATTTAATACAATATATAATCTATAAGAAAATATTTAAATTCTGTTTTATACAGGTTAATTTTAAAAAAAAACATCAAGTTGAAACAAATTAATAATTTTTTGACTTAAAGAAGTTTTATAATATTTTATAATAATATAAACTCTTGGTATAATACAGTTAACTATTATTCAGTATTTATTCATAATGAACTTGAAACGATCGATGAATTCTATTAATGTTTTTGAAATAGCTATTAAATATATACTGTGATTTGCATGGTGATATGATATTTTTAAATTCTAGAATGATTTATAATTAACGGAGGTTAACGCAGGAAATGTTTGAGTCAGCGAAGTTTTATGCTACACTCAAGGAGAGGAAATGGGAAAAGAGGAAAATATTTTCTGACAAGATTTATTTATACTATTTCACAGAACCAACGATTTAGCAACACTGCCATCTTGTCGAAGCTGATTGAAGCGTCGCATTTAAAAATAGAACAAACTATTTTCGCGCTTCTTTTCACTGAGCGTCCGATGTTGCCAGGTATTCCAGATATGTACACAGACGAAAAAACACTACACGCCTGATATGGGGTCACCATGATTTATAAACACAGAAATATATTCATTATTATACTGAATCTAACTATCGTATGTTCCGATCCAAAATAATATTATCTTGATCCAAATCAAATTATGTGATAAGAAATAGATTAAAATTTACGACTTGAAATACTTGTCAGCGTCTTCTGTATTTGTGTTGTATTAGTTATGTTTTATTTGTACAAATCAAATTAATTAGGTAATGCAAGGTATGTGTTTTGCGTTGGCATATTTAGAGTATTTTTCTTGCCATCTTTGCTCCGAAAGTGGAGTACATTATTATAAGATATTATCTTCCCTATGCAAAGACATGTCTTAAGATATCATTTTAAGCGAGAATTTGTGTCCGGACAATTGCTCAACCAAATGGGTATCCAGAATTTTCTGATTTTTTTAAGTTTGCTAGAAGTGAGAATCGAGCTTGCATTCCCTTGTTGCAAAGCGTACATGCTAACCTTTCGACTACCCAGGAAACATATAGAGTAAACAATTATGTCAAAAAGTATCAATCAAAAAAATTTTAATGTTATTATCACAGTATTAAATTATATATACATGACCATGATGTTTTACATACATGACGTTATATTTAAATGACCTATTCAAAAAAAGGTAAAAAAAACTTATTATTAAACCAATTTTAAATTTGTTTGCATAGTTTATTAATGAAACAGATTTAATAAAAAGTGACAGATGTTATATGTTTGCTCATTGCCCACATATAACGTAGCATGAAGATGCCGAAAGGCGAAACCCGGGTCGCTAACAGTGATTTGACATATGGAAATTTACCAGTTTTAAATAATTTAAAATCTATATCCATCAAGCAACATCAGTCAAATATTAATTATTTAAAAGTAACAGAGTTTAAGAACTCTTTCATAAAAATTATCCTTCGTAGAGTTATTTACCTCTTTATTCTTAGAAATACAGATTTTATAGCAAAAATACCAGTTTTTTATTAAACAGCAATTATATTAAACTTGCAAATATTTTGCATTGACAAGCTGTATTTTAAACGAAAAATGTAGCTATATTATTGCCAGCAGTTTAAAAAAGCATAAATTGTAGCACATTTTCATGCATTGTGTGTTTTGGAGTGATAATAAATATTAATGTCTCATAAAGTTAAAATATAGTTGACGTAGGTATCCATTAAAAAATATATACGGCCGTTCCAAAAAATTACCTTAAAACATAGCGTCCCTAATAATTTGCATTCCTTCCCACTTGTGCATTTGAAATTCGAATACACCAAGGACAAAACATTCCTTTTTTAAAAAACATTTGAGGGTCAAGATGGCGACAGTTGGAAAATGCTCAGGTTAATTCGTTAGAACATTTTTTAACTCACTCTTCGACTGCCAACCGATCGAATTGGCTGTCGTATCTTTTTAGTTAGGACAGACAGCTCGTAAATTGTCTCCGTTCATACCAGAGACAATTGGTAATTACATTATAATATTCGTTTCTATTTGTTTATTACTTACAATATTTTGTAAATTTGTTTCGTGATAAAATTGTATTGATTAATTTGTGGTCGTGTGCTCGATGTGTCGCACTTGCTTAAATTCTGTTTAGATTTTTTCTTAATTTCCTTTTTCTGGACGTCAAACTTGATAAAGCGTGTATTAATAATGTGTTTATGGCATGGAAAACTTGTCAACATACCAAGCTATAAACCATAAATCTAAATCATTTTTTGTATTAAAACATTCATCTTTCTTGTAAACGATTAATATTTACAACCACTATAGCATACCCTTACACCGTCTTTTCACGTCTATTATCCAAAAGTTTATCGTGGAGTCCAAACGTAAATTGTTTTTCAAAGCACTAGAAGTGCCTCAAGAGCAGTTTCCTAAGATTCTGGTTGATATGCATAAGAGTTTGCACGAATCGAATTCTAATTAACTGAGCCCTTTTGAGAAATTATCCAGCCTTGTTGTGAAGAGATCTTCTCGCTTATCACAAGATTTAATTTTATGAATCGTGATAAAATATTTTCTTTATATTACACTTAGAAACAACTCTTAAGCGAAAGACGAAACAAAGAACCACCAAGCTGTCACAATTAAGCTTTGCCAAGCAGGCATCATGTCCTTGTGGTAGTCTAGAACAGGATTTTATTTTATACCATGCTTGTTCCCAAGGTGGAGCATATGGATCTACACAGTGGGAAGATATTTATTTATTTTATTTATTAT
>JAGVSQ010014841.1:0-10430 GCA_022683975.1 Rhyacophila evoluta
TAAATAATTTAGAATTTAAAATCAATTTCCATCGAGCACCGTCAGTCGAAAATATTGATTATTAGAAATAACTACTTTTCTGCTGTTTACCATTTACGAGAAGTTCTTACGGTAGACAGATGTACGCATTATTTCCAAGCCGACGGTATAATTCAAACAATTATTCAATGCAAACATAAAATAATTGTGAATTTTGTGAAAAGTTTTCAGTGTGAAAATTGGTTGCAGATCTCTCTTCTATCAGGTCACAAGTTTGTTTTGTGGCTAGTAACTTTCAACCGAAACCGCTCCTGCACTTAATCTTTTACCTGTTTGTTAGTTTATGGGGAAATTTTTTCCATTAGCCAGAGGAAAAGTGCATCGCTTAGCCTGAGTAATCTTTGAACAATAAATTACCATAATTGCATATCACTTCAGACACGTTTTGCATTTTAACTTCGAAATTATTGAATAGATCGCTTCTGCATCACTTTTTATTATAATTATACTATTTTTTTAAAAATATTACTATTTACTGTCTAAACTGTAGTAATCATTCTTAATTAACATTCTATGCAAATTATTATCACTAGAATGTTTTTAATTCGCTTATATTTTTGTCGGACCAAATTTCTAATTTCAAATGCACAAAACCCAAAAAACAAAAAAATGACGCTCGTTCAATGCATGAATTTTGTCATTGGTGCTCTACGATGGCAAACCATGGCATTCAACAAAGACCCAAAGTAACCGACAACTAAGCTTTAATAATATGTGATGGTCGCCTCTTTCACAACAAGGAGATAAGAAAAAAGGTCTTTAAAGTCGCTGATTATTGACAAAGTAAAGCTACGACACTGGATGTAGCTCGGCCACATGTTGCAGATGACTCAAGAGAGTCTTAACCTGGCCTGCCTATTGTTATTTGGTACTCTGGAGTCTGGAGGGCTGCTTAATACTTAAATACTATCCATACAATGTGTTCAGCAGATTTACAAAATGTATATATGAATGGCAAAAGAATACTTTCGAGCGACAGCGATACTTGGAAGCAGCGTGTGTTGTCCATATACTCCACTTAAGGAGTTAATATGAAAAAAGGCGAATATTTTTTTTTACTATGTATGACGTCACCGTACCCTTCAAAAAGGATTTCACGAGACGATAAAGTAATCTTAATGTCTTTTACAACATAACATTTTATTGAATCCAAAATAACAGGGATGCTAAATAAAAATTTTAAAAAGCTTTACACGATGCGTCAAAAAACAATGTAATGCATTTTTCTCCTCATCAGAATTTGTCCACACTGTATAAATACATACAAGAATAATAACTTAATATAAATACGGTGTATGATACATCAGACTACTGTTAATAGCGCTTATTTAACAAAAAGAAACCACACAATGTAAAATACAGATATGAAAAAAAACATATTTGAAAACGTTTGCTTAATAGTTTTTTTTATGGGTATGGTTTATTGTTTATTGCAGAGTAATACAATAAATTTCATAAACAACTTGTTTGCCATCTTTTTAGTTGAATCAACAGTTTAAAAAATATATGCTCGCCGAATTTTTACAATTAAATGGTCTATTTTCAAAGTGAACTTACTCCACTATGCCAAATTAAAAAAAAATGTATTTTTTTGTATGACATAACTGTTTATAACGTTTATGTTTTACATTGATTTTTTCTACTGGTATGCATGCTTTAAAATCTTCTCCTTTTAATTTTGACATAGAAAAATAAGTTCACATTGGAGAGACACGTCTTAATTATGGTGATACGTATACTGTAGCCAAAACACGTGAATTTTCTTTTCAAATATCGAAACCATATTAAGAGCACTATTCTGCTGTCATAAGTAAAAACACAGCTAATGGAAAAAATCATAAATCAAAGTAAGTATGAGGCAATACACTAGATAAAATTCTGAACATAATTCCATAAGAAAATAAACAGTGAATAATTTATTTTCATTTAAAAATCATCATAATGTGTTCTTTACTTTTGCAAGAATGGTAGGTTTTTCTAAGCAAGAAAATAGTAAATCATTATTCGTAAGTAAAAACACAGTATGTCATATGCATTAACTGTCTTTTTGCTTAGAAACGTTGACTAACTGTTTTTTTGTTTATGAATAAAGATTTTTTAGACAAATTCTAACACCGCAAGTGACCGATCATACAATTGGATTTTACTGTTTTCTTTTTTCTGTATTTATCCGCTTTTGTAAACAATTTTTGTTTTTAAATATACGGTGCATTGCCACAATATTATGATTTGTAAAAAATAAAAATATAAAAAACATAAATAACTTGTTTTTTTATCGAGAATCATAAGCAAAGAAAAAATAATTAATTACCGTCTTTTTTCTTATGAAACTGTTCATTATTTTGTTGAAAATACTAAATAAAAAGACAACTGGTAAGTTTTAAAGTTGATTTTTCTGTATTTTTGATATTTTTTTTCACAAAAAACATTAGTTTTTAAATCATCTATCGCAAACCGAAACATTCATTAAAATTGATTAACAATTCATTAAGCAGCAATGAAAAACATGATAAACTCTCTTTTCTTAATATAGATTTTTTCCCACTAGCTGTGTTTTTGCTTATGACGGCAGTATTGCTTGGTGTGCACTAGAGTGTGTATGGTTCTCATTCTGACAAGGTTTCAGTAATGGCAAAACACCTTCTCGATTACCTTTCTTTATGCCGCATAAAATTTATTTTACACATACATTTTTGACCGGCTACGAAGGCTGATCTATAAGCTCTGTAAGATTGGGTTGATAGTATCTTTTAGTGGTTTGGTAAATCACAGTTTTATCGCACCATAAATTTTCAACCGAAAATAAAACTTTTGTGCAGACGTTACCGTTATGTATTTTCTCTTTACAACAATAAAATATAAAACTCTATCGATTGACGGTATTTGATTAAAATTCATTCAAAATAATTTTTCGTTGATATGAAAAATATGTAAGTTTTTAAATTCATTAAAATGTCTATAAACCAAACACAAAATTACACACAAAATTACTTGAAATAATAATTCCCAGTTAATTTAACTAGCTTATTACTAGAATGAACTATTCTCTTAGGTTACTCCATAAAACTATTTTACCGTCCAACAAATAAAGCTGATAAAAATATCGAAATTACCAATGGAATTCAAAAGTCTTCAAAATTTAAATAATAAAATAACTTTATTGATTATTATATCGGATGTGAAAAGAAAAAAGGAAAATATTATAATTTTATAAAATGTTTTTTTCAAAAATCACAGTGTATACAGCTCAATACACGTTTTATCAAAGGCATGTAAGCTGCAAATGCTAAATTAATTTCTAAATTTAGCTTTAAAATTAAAAAAAAGGATACCCGTGAAATTTGCGACTGTGAAAGGGGACTTAACTCTCTTGTGGCGTATATAAACTAATACATTCAGCCAGTGATATAAATTATATAGATTCAGTGCGAAGTTAATTACACATTGCTATCAAGTGTCACAAACATTCAAACAATAAACAAATGCAGCAGACGCAGTATCACCAACTTTCCAATATTTTTTAAGAAGCGACGCACGGCCGAGCTGTCTCTCTTTCTTTGCAGTCCGAATCAACATCTCAACCAGCAAAGAGCCGCGCCGTTCATCGTTCGTTTCTATCCACTATTATGCGCGTCTGTCTCCGCGAACTTTAAACTCTGTAAATCGTAACATCGAAGATTAAGTGAGAGTGTTCCTTGGACCAAATCAACCTCCACTCTACACATCCAACACTCTATTGACAATTTTTTGTAACAAACGTATCATTGAGCTTTTCATATGATAAGCTGTACGTTAAATTATATAGATATGATCGTGGCAACAAGTTAATATATTTCATAAGATTCGCTGAGGTTAAGCCATTTTTAATAGTGTTATATTATAATATACGTCTAGTTTAAATAGCAAATTGTCACTGAGAACTTGTACATAATGCACAGAATTTCGGATGTATCCCTAAACCATTACAGTAGGGATTTAAATAAATGCTCGCGTGGGACTACCCAAGGTACGATTGTAATGCGTATTTTCACGTGTTTTCATCCCATATAATGAAAGTACGACAATGTCAGTTTTGTGTGCTCGAATTTTCGGTTCGGCAGTCTACAAAATATTATAATTGTATGTGGTGCATGTTTTTCTTTATGCAAATTTGATAAACGATGTTGCGTTAAAATATGTTTATAAACTAAATACTTTAATTTTGTAAACCAGGAAAATTTAATTACATCCCCTGGGAGTGTCCCTATATGTCAATTGAAAGGACAAAGGAAAGAGCTTTTCAAGTCGTTTCGACCGTTTATCGGACTGGGTTTCTATGAAGGATAAATTTCTAGCTTTTAAAAAAAATGGAAAATTTTACAGCCAACACAAGAACAAAAACATGACAAGGCTAGATATTAACACGGTATAATTAGTCAAAATTAGAACCACCCACACTTTAGTGCACGCTAACCAAGGTCTTGGGAAGCTGCTCCTCGTACACTTCTGGCACTTATGAAAAGCGCATCACGTTCGTTACATCACGGTATACGCTCACACAACGGTCATGCACACTTGGCGAGTGGTAGAGGGGTATACAAAGAATATGTAAAGTAAAAAGCAATGATTTGATTTTTAAATGAAACAAATACTGGAACATGAATATGGATGTATATTTGTTCGAGCTTTGAACACGTAGTATTGTGCTTTATTTTATTTGTTCTTCGAGTAATGTTGAATACACTCGTTTTTATATTATTTGTACCGTATGTAATTAATAATATATATTATAAAGTAGATAAATAAAACATTTGCTCCAAAAGCAAATAATAAATGTGTCCTACTTCCATTTCTATATTGCCTGTTAGGAATCTTTATCAAAATAATTGCACTGCAATGAAAATCCTTGAGTTCAAACTGAAGCCTTTATCTTTCATTTCATTAGTTCTACGAATGCAAAATAGTTTTACCAGGAATGCCAGCAGCTCGATAGTTCACTCATTAAGATTTTAATTATGTGTGGTGTGATTGAATTTACACAGAATTGTGGTAAACTCACAGAGGCTGTGCGAATTAATTTGATTTCAGAATCGCTTAAGTATATTTATTGGTAGTTTTGGAAAATAATAACAAAATGATAACCAGAATAAGTACATGTTACTTTTAATCTTGCAGCGCATAATTATTAGATACGCTTTTTGATAAATTGATGTCAACTTGTTGTATTTTTATCGCAATTTAAATGAGCTTAATTAAAAACTCACTGTATTGAGTATTAATAAATTATTTTTCTCACATTGATTTGATTTCCATATCAGTCAGATTTTGAAAAATCCAAAATTACAGAACTGGGTGTGCATTAGATGGGTAGAATATTCGAACTTTTTCTTGTGAAAAACAATCTGTCAAGACATTATTTTCATGTAGCGGAGATCCAAACATTCCAACTTCGTAGCAAACACCTTCACGCTTTGTAGATTTATATGCTCTACTTTGAAGGACACATGATAAAAAATAATACACTATTATCCTTGCTTTTAGGGATATTAAGTGTCAGGTTTGCAAGTAGTGCCATATATTGCGGATGCCTCAGGTGTTTGAACCTGATCTGCCTAACCGGTCGTTGCCGTCCCAGAAGGCCGCTAAATACTATCTATAGAATGCATTCGGCGGAGTTACAGAATGCAGATGGTACTTGGAAGATTGCAAAAATACTGGCGGGAAACAGGGATTCTTGGAGGCGTCATGTGGTGTCCATATGCTCCACTTAGGGAGCGGATATGGAAGAAGAAGTGTCAGTGCTTGATTTTTTCTTTGGGTTTATATAATAATTTCGAGATTTATTATAGTAAAAAGATAAGTTTCAAAATAAATTATTTTCAATATTACATTACCTATGTATAATTAGTGGACTTGATAGATAAGGTTATAAGTCATAAAACCTTTTTTTTTTAAAGCATATGAATACCGCACAGTCAATATGTCTCCTTAGATCTCTATGGCTTTCCATTAATCTTGCATTCTCACAGGTCCTCCTCCCAGCATTCGTGCCAATTTAATACTGTAGATAGAATTTTACGATCATTTGGTATACTGAATTCGAGTGGGATTAAAAAATAGGCAGGCCAGGTAAATTCTTCAGTAAATTCACAGCTGATAGCTAAACCATTGTCTTAGCGTAACCTATATAGTGATAAGTTATTATATTCTTCCGTTTATTATCTTCTCACATAATTATATTTTCATTTTCCGTTGCAAACATTTATTTTCAAGGCTCAATGGTCTTCAAGTTTTTCTATTTTGCATGATTCAATACTGTTTATTAGCATTATCAGATGACATGCATCGGGGACGGGATGCGTACTTATTTTTTACCACATATAATTTAAAATTCCAGATTTAATGAATGCGTGTTGATAAATTATTATTACGAGGTTTTTTCGTTAAATCATTGGCATCCAGTCCTGGATTTTTAGGATCTTTTAAATCCGACAGATGAGGAATCGAACTCAAATTCCCCGGATTGCTAGGCGCGCACTACCTACCATACTACCGGGAAGGCATATAACAATTACGTACAAGTTACAAATACAAATTACAATTTTAAAATACTGAATCATTAAATATCTTTCGAAAATATTTAGAAACACATTTTATGTTACGATTGTAAATATTTATCATAAGTATTCACTGTGCGAAAAATTTAAGATTTATTTTTACGTTCTATTTACATATTTCAATATTATATGTAGAATATAAGTAGCGAGAAATATTTATTTTTAAAAAATGACTTAAATTAAGTTTTTATTCGAGCTTTTATGATTTACGAGAAAGCTGTTTCCTAAAAGGCTGTAAATCTTTTGAATTTTCCGTAATATTTTTTTTATGCTTATATTTTATTATTTATAACACTCGAGTTTACGCATTGTCAACTAGTTGATTCTAACGTATATCTCAGCGAAAAATACGCAGTACTTCGTTTGTTTTAATTTCAAAATTTGCCATAAATTTAGTTCTAATAAATAAAAACATTAGAAAATGTCTCATTATTCAACTGTTTCAAATTGTATGAATTAAACTTCTGTAATGTATCTAAAATAATAAATTTTATAACATCAGTTGTTCTTTTTGCCTAGTACAAAACCAACCTGTCTGTACGTTATTTATCCTATAACTCCATACATGAAATTAAATTTTGAAGCTTTGAAGCTTAATATCAAATGTTGAAGTAAACATTTCAATAAACATCTTCGCAAAGAACCAAAAAAGGTAGTATATTCACTGATTTTAAGTATCGTTGATATTGTAATAAATTTGTATTGTATCTTTTGAATGAGATCACGTTGGTAACCGAGAGTTTAGCATTCGCGTTTTAGAACCGAAAGTTGCGAGATTGATTCGCGCAGCCACTGGGTGTTTTAAACATCTAAAGATACTGAGTAAAATGCTTAGTAAGTTAAGCAAATTAATAAATCGATTATCTTAAAAAAAATACCAATCAGTCTTCACGATACGGAGATCTACATATTATATTTTTGGAATGGCCATTCACACTGTTGAGATCCATGTCTCACTTTCAAAGTGGACATAGGATATAAATAACGTGACTATTCCGAAAACATTTTAGATAAACTGCAAAAAAAATACAGTTATTTCATTTTGAATTTCAAGTATCACCTATATGAAAATGATATGTACATATTGTAAATACGTTTAAACTTTTTCTGAATACAAATAAGGGTAAAGGCAACATACGTCCATGCATTGACGTTTTATTTAACAATATATTTATTCAACGTTTGAATTTGAAACGTTTGTGGGAAAGTTATCTGCCTGAAAATCGTATTTTCTTAAAGACCTCTTTGTCTGTCGTTGGGGTTTTTTATAGTCCTTCCTTTCAAGGCTTGGTCATTTTAAAACTTTTTCTTTTCTGGTACGACCTAATTTAGAGTAACAATCGTTCACGAAATTGCTTTCATAATCAGTATTGCGTTTTTATTACTCAATTTACGTTTATCGATGTACGTGCATTGGAGTTAACTTACGTAAACATATTTATAAAGTCTTTTCGGCAGAATATGCGCCTTGTACCAAGAAAATACGAGTTGAATTTCCACATCTGCTGGATTTAAAAAAATATCATATTAACAAACTAGATTCTCATTGGGTTGAGCAATTGTCGGGCAGCCAATTTTTATAAAAAATAATTTATCGACTTGTTTTCACGTTACAGAGATCCATATAATATTATAAAATTATCGACAATCATGACCGGACTGTTTAATGCGGGTTCGATTCGCTTTTTTTAACTCTCACCTTACTAAGCCAAAAACCATTATGTTGGACCCAAAGCGTCCAGCTAAAAACGCATTTTTTAAATTTAAATTATAACCATTTGATTTTCTATTAAATGTCAAAAAATAATAAATCTGTGCAAAGAATGAAAAAATAATGGCAGAAATAAGCGATATTCTACGGTTAATATCATTCATACATTAAGCTATCATATCTAGCCGCTAAGAATACTCCCTCTGTTTTCCTTTGAGATGTAAGAATACTATTCAAACGAGTGATCGACTCTGTTCAATACATACATACTATTTTTATAAAATAAACAGACGCACATGCTGATTCTAGAATAAATCCAGAACAATCAATTCTCTTGATTTGATCAACGTTTCTATTTTGTAATGGTATTGTTGAAATCATCAAAGTTTGATGTTAAATACACTATACTGTCCTTTAATATCCATAATAGGGTAATAGGTGATAGGCAAATGCACTTCAGGAAGTAAAGCTACGGGAAAAATGTTACATAAATCGATTGGAGATATACAGTTTTTATGAGGATTATAGGGATTTTCCTTACAATTAGTAAAGAAAAATAACAAAAAATACAGAATACAGGTCCTGGCTACTCATTATCCATCACAGAGTAACAAGAATTAAATTCTTAGATTACTAATTGTTCTCGTTGTACAACATTTTTAAGTGACTAATGATATAATAAATTTATTTGTAAAACTAATGAATGACTACACTTGATGGTGTTTGTTGAAATGTATTTTACATATTTTAATTAGTTTTGTAGAGAATTAATCTAAGCAGAAGTCTATCACGCTTTCAAATGAAAGACAATTTTGTATATTTTCTTAAATTTTGTATTTCACATCACGACTGGAGAGGACATCCTTTACACTTTCAACCAACAAAAATAAAAGCTTTATACTATTTTGGCATTAAATTGTCTGTTTATAATAAAATAAATTATACAGTTGAGTATCTCAAACTAAGAGCATGGTTTTGATATTTAAACTTCTTGTATTAAATAATTTATCCATGCTAGACTTGTTAATTAGTCACTTCTGTTTGTTGCTACGTGGAAAATTATTTTCATTATATAACAACACGGTGTTTTATATTTATTTAGGTATTTTAAAATATGACGTTCAGTTTTATCGCTTAATACACTTAAAAGGCATTTTTATATATGTAGTTGCCTCCTGGTATCGTAGTTAGTAGCGTGCGCGCTAAGCAGTCCGGGAAATACGGGTTCGATTCCCCATCAGTTGGATTTTAAAAATCCGAAATATGCAAGACTGGATTGCCCATTGGATATTTGTTTGACATACAATTTTCGTAAAAAATAATCTCTCAAGACGTCTCTACATTGACGAGATCCATATACTCCTTTTTCGGGGTGGATTTCATCGTAATGTGTAGATCCATATGCTCCACGTTGGGACCGAACATGACATAAAAAAATGGTTAATTATAATACAATTAAAATAATCTCAAAATTAAGGAAACCATTGAATTCTGAATTTCAAAATTAAGAAATTCGCGCCCGATTATGAGGTACGCCTGATTCAGTGCGGGAAGTCATGATTTAAAACTCATAACTGAAGAGAAAATAATTATACATTCGATGGTTTAGAATCAGAAAACTCTATCTACAAAATTGCGACTTTACTGAAGAGCCAAAAAACGTTTTTTGCTTTCTTGTAACTCGTCAAATGAGACAATCTTTAAGACTTAACAATTGTATTTTTACAATTTGTTGTATATTGTACGTTTTTATGGAAACATCCACAGAAAATTTCTCAAAAATACATGAAAAATAATTTTATGCGAAGAATTACAGTTATTGTTCTTTGACACTAACTATTACACTAGAAAATGGTAACATAAATCAATATAATTGTGACATCGTGTAGTAGAGAATGTAAAACAACCAAATAAAAAAGCAATTGCATTTTGTAAATAAATTTATTTGACACTAAGCCATCGAATATATTATTTGGTTATATGATGCTGGGCCAGTAAAAAATACAATATCCGGCACCAGAACGCTCGAGTATTTCTATCAATTATTATGAAATTATTAGTTTCTCTAAATAATTTATTTATTT